>OMNN01099348.1:5410-21634 GCA_900302755.1 Chromis chromis | reverse complement strand
CCAAATGGTATCACCCAGTCCTCTACTTAAGACACATCATTGATGAATTAGTGGCATCTAAGTTGTCAATTAAACTACAATATAATGATGATTTAATCACATTTTCTTTCAACATTTTAACTATAAAATAGTTGATCCACGATTGATTTTTAACCTTAACCAGATAATGAAAAATTTGACCATAATCAAAGTTGAATCAAAGTTTTGCTATCTAAGGTTTATTAGAAATCAAATATTTTGCTATTATATAAAAGAACATGTATTTCATTGTATACTATATATTTTACATGTTTCTATATTTTTTTGTATATTTTGTCTTTTTCAACTTGTTAACATTTACATGTTACAATTTTATGTCTTTACCTGTAAAGCACTTTGAATGACCTCAGTGCATGACGAAGTGCTGTATAAATAAACTTGCTTGCTTAGGAGCTGACATAAAACACCACAACATATAACTTAACTACCAGAGGGAATTCAAAATATCTTAAAGGATTGTCAACTCACCACTCGGCATACCACAGACTCCTTCTGTCAAGTCACAGAACAAGAATTTGTTCATTCTCTTACAGTGAACCTTCATTTTGTTAGCTTCTACTGTAATTCTTCTCCTTAGTTGTGACAACTGGCAAGCATCAAAATGCATCTTCATCTGACTTTGCTTTAGGTGTGTGATTATCAGTAATGACTACCATCACCTACACTGTAACAAGTGCTCATCCCATTTCCAAACCTTATGTGAAGTGCTGCACCAGTAAAGGCAGGTATTAGTGCAACTAGTTTTCAAGTGCATCACCTACTCATTTTCTCCAAAACAGCCTCCTACAGCACATAACCATCACCACAGCAGAGCAATCACTATATTTTACAATACCAGTGGAGCCAGTGGCTATAAAACTCTTATTTGGGGCAGCTGGATCTGTGCCATCCAACAGTCTGGGCTCCAGCCCAGAGTAAAGCAAAGACTGCTGGGGGCCTGACTCCATCTCTCCATAGTGCCGTTAGTGAGCTGTTCAACCATGGCATGGGTTACACAACCAACCTTTTCAGCTCTTCTTCCCTGCTTCCTCTAACTCCTCCTCCGAGCACTGTGTGCTTTATTCACCAACGTCAACAGATCCATTTGAAACTATTGCGACAGAGATGGAAAAGAATGCTGCCATGTCCATCACCGGTTTGGAAACAAAGACAGTTTAAAGAGAAACCTCCCTGAAAGGAGCCTGACGTGTTTTATTGCAGCAAGAACAGGCCTGACTTTCGGATAGAGCAGCTGCAAAAGAATCAGCAATGTACATCCACGGAAAGAGATCTTATTTAGACTCGATCCTGAGTATACAGTCTGCAAGGGAATAAATGTCTTCATGCCAGATTGTGTAACCTACCAGACGATATAAATCTGACTAGAAATATCACCAGAATCCCAGTTTAAATGCTAAGAATAGTACAGACAAGCTGCAGCAAACCAAGGTAATACTGTGGCAGTATCCCATTCTAAAAATAGCAAGTGAAAACTGATTTCTGATAAGAATTGACAATAAATGAAATGGACCCAAAGCGAGGTATTTAAATGAGTGGTAAACACTTTTTTAGCAATGGGACTTCCAACATTTGGAACCCGTTTAGCTCTTTCTAAACTTTTATTGATGTCTATTGTCTAATTGAATCCAATGGGTCCTGTATGCTTATGTATAGCATCACATTTAATTGAATGCCAAATGAGTGTATAGTATTTACTATTTAACAACCACATTTACTGAAGACAGCCAAAATGTCCTTCAAACTCTTTACACCAGTGTGCATTTAAAATATTGTCTGTGGGTCTCCACATTCACTTGTGTCCATGTTATGGGATTTACAGTTTCATATACGTCTGTGCCTACATCAGAGTAAGAGATGCACAAAAAAAAACCTTAAGTCAAAGGTAGAGTCACATTCTTGAACATTTATTTTGATGAACTGATTTGACACCATCTAGACAACTATCCCTGATAACACCAAACTAGCGAGTTAAAGGCCTCATGGGGAGACCCGTGAGGCTGCCCACCATGTTCCTTGAGTCCAGTCTAATGGGGAGTCCAGACTACAGTTGCAGGCTCTCCGTGAAACCTCCTTGAGGTTGCCAAGTAGGAGAGAGGTCATTAATGAGAGGGGAAATAAAGACAACCGCTTTTAGAGTTCACTTAAAATAAATGAGGCAACATGGTCACTGCACAAGCAGGAAGCCAATGACACGTCTGTTTGGGAGTGTATTAGTATGAATATTTATCCGCTAATTATAGCCGTTATAACTATGTTTTAGTCAAGATACAAGATGTGATGGTCATTATGTCGATACCTGTGTGCCATGAGCCTTAAAGGGACAATGCTAAAAACATCCCAAAGGACTTCTTACTGACTGGACTGTAAACCCCCTTTACTCCAGTTATGCTGTGTGATTGGCTGGAACAGGAAGATCTGCCTAAAATCGATAAACCTTCATCAGAGTAGCGGTTGGTGCACAATTTCCACTTCATAATGCGAGGACTTACACATTCCATGGAAAAAAACACAGAAACAGACAACACAACAGGAGCTTGTCTGCAACACAGCTCCTATAGTGACCACATGTGTTCATACAATTCTTAATGTAAAACACAAAGCTTCAAATACAAGTTTTTTTCTCTCTTGGAAAAAGCCCATAAAAATATCTGAAATGTAACAAAATCTGGCGTTGTACCCTAAACCATGGGTACAAGCCAGTCATGAAAAACCCCAACTCAGTCACAGGTTTTAGCTTTAGAACAAACTAGTATTTATCTACAATAACTCTGTTCTACATCCCAGGTATGACCAAGTCTGTAACTTAAACACAGCGTGATACAAACATGATAGTAAAATCTTAAAAATTAAAGTTGCAACTATCAAACAAAGACAGGAACTTAATGATAGATAATAGTACACGTTTTCCCTCTAAAGACTGCCACCAAGGAAGACTTTCTGTGTGCACCGTATTTTCATTTCTAATGCAAGCAAGGCTTCAAGTCAAGCTATTCCAACACAGGGCAGCAGACTCAGAAAGACCCGTAACAGCGATGCAAACTTAACATGCCGGGCTGAGGCAGTGACCGAGGAAGCCAAATGGAGTACTGTTGACATCAGGGAGAGAATTTTCCAGTCCAGGTGCTCCAATAGAGAGAGACCACGGCTGCCTGTTTAGACAGAGGTACCCAGCTGGGTCTCTGAACCAGTCCACGTCTATAAAAGTCCTTCAGGAGCGGCTGCGGTCCTCTTGGGTGCCCACCAGCATTTTACTGTACAGCTTCTGCTGCTCTTCTTTAAAGGTATCTTTTACCTTTCCTCTTTTCAATCCTCCATCCCTACAAAAGAGATGAGGAACAATTATTGAGGTAGTTCACAGTTATGCAGGTCACCTATATTCTATTGCTCATTTGATTCAACCCAAACCATCCGCTGTGCAACAAGCTTGGCATTTATGACACTGCGACAGACTTGATATGCAGTATTCTCTAAGCTGACCAGAAAAACACACTGCAAAACAATGTAGCTATCTTTTGCTAAACACTACATTTGAAGTGTTTATTAATATTTCCTGACCTGTAGGCCACAAGGTGTCAAAGAAGAGTTTATTAAAGTAAGTTAAAGTGGTTCTTACAATGCTGCAGTTGGTGGAGTTACAATGAACATCTTATATTTAACTTGTTGCTCAAAAGAACACAGGTGTAACTGATAATGTTAACATTACATACACAGTGACAAGCCAAAAAAGTCAACAAATGAAAAACTTTATTGACAGCATGTGTGAGTGATGGGGAAAAATATTTAAATATTTGAAGGCATTAAATATAATCAAGTTTGTAAATTACTGTTATAACATGTAGCAGATTAGTTGGGCCTTGAAGACTGCAGTGCCATTTGTACTGCTCTCTTAGATGCAAAAGGTTCTTGGTTTAACTATTCATAACAGTGTTAAAATAAAGGAAATGAATTATATTGAGATGGACCAGTTTGCTCAATCTGACACGTGGTTACTCCAGTTTAACTACAGCAGGATAAACTCAGTAATCCCTTATATTTTTAGAATTTAACAATCTTGAGTATGGGACTACACTAACAATAAGGTAGGCATTGTCATTTGTCATAGCAGGAAAAGCACAGGTGGAACCAATAACATTAGTGAAGAATCAGTTCTAATAATAGAGCCAATGAGAAAGCACATATGATCCATAGACCGGATGACCTAAAATTAATACAGTTGTTATCAATGTCATAAATTACATCTGTGCTTTTCCTGTGATGACATACCTGATACAAATATTCACCAATGTGTTGGAGCACGTTTATTATTCCCTGTCAGTCAGAGGGTGTATATATGAAAGTGGTATGGGCATTATCTTACCACAGGAGGTCAACCAGTCCTCCCTGCCTGGCTATGGCGGCCTTTACACGATTGGCGAACTGCACAGCGTCCTCTCCCTCCTGTTACAGATGACGGACATAAATATAACGCTGGTAAACAAGTGGTCATAACAAATAATTAACACCTTTAAAACTTTTTCTCCAAATATAAAGCCTTGTTAAATGCTGCTGCTTTAAGAGAAAACCTTCACATTCTACTAAAAAAATATTGTGGTTATCCACAGTTTTATGTTCATGAATGTACAGAGATGAGCAGAGAAAGGGATGTAAAGTCTGCTGTATAAAACAGTTGGAGCTGTTGATAAGTTTTGAAACCACTGGGTCAACTGACACAGACAGAGCTGAGCTTATTGCCACAGCAAACGTATTAGTGTTGGTAGCAGTGCCAAATGAATCCGGCCATATAACCATAAATCCATTTTAGTTCACTGTCGGTAAATGTAGCTTATTCTATACAAGGAAAAGTTATGGTCCAGCTGAACAACAGCCACACCACAGTAATCTTGTTTGACTCCATGACCCATAAACCCCCTTTAGGAACCAAGATATATTTGATGCTGTATATCTTGCATCTCTATGTTCTGATAATGTATGTTCTGCTGGGCAATCTAGTTTGTTTTAAACTAAATCAAGTTCTGAAAATTATTATTAAGACTATGGGGATGAAAAATATGTGCTGAATGCGACAAAACAAATATTATCGTTACATGTGTTAAAAGAAATTATTAGGTTTATAAGTCTGACCTCTCTAGACATGGGAGGAAGGTACCACACGCTGCAGACGATGGCCCAGCTGCTCATCATACGTAGAAGGTAGTTGACCATTCCAAACTTGCTGCTGTTCCAGAAAGCATCTCCAAATCGGGGATCATACTGTGGGGATCAAATACACCAGAACGATTCATCATTACATGTATTATTTTAAACAAACTGCAGAAAAACACTTAATAGTGTCAGAAAAAGAAGTCTTACCTTAATGGCAACAGGGTAAACTGTGGCTCCAATCTCAAAACTGCCCTTCTTAAACATCATAACTGAGGTGTTGTTAATGCAGGTACCTGGGGATTTGATAAATTAGACTTGTGTCCTTTTTAAAGAAACAAAATGATTATAGCGTGGTTTAAAAATCTGTCCCAGTTCACTGAAAAAAAACTTACCTTCAGGGAAGATGAGAATGGGCAGTTTAGATTTATCCTCTACATGGTCACTCAATCTGCAATACAAGAAGTACATAGGTTTCTCATTTTGAGATTCTTGACACACATAATTTATAAAAGCCAACAATATTTTATTTTTTCTAAATCACAAAACAAAAATTTAAATAGACTTCAGCTCAATTTAAAAACAAATAGTTATTTTGCTACAGCTAACTGAATACCAAAAACCTATCAAGGTTCAACAGAGGCGAAAACCCACACAATAAACTGTACAACAGAAACAGAGTACAAACACAGACTGTACTGCTACCTTTTGGCCACTAGATGTCTGTCTTTCACTTCTGAGCGTTCAAACCAAACGTGTGGGCAGGCCTTGACCATGGATCTCTGAATGACCCCCATCAAGCCACCATGAATTTGGCCAACCTGACACAAAACAAACACAAGTAAATAGCAACACATCTACTTCTGGGAGAAACTTCAACAGACAATCAGCTACGAGTGTCAATGTTTTGTTGCAGCCTCCTGCTAGGAACAGCACACTTACCATAGCATAGCAGCCGTCGCTGGCCAGGATGATGACATCGATCGGCGATGTGTGGTTAGCAACACAGATGCCTCCATTCTTGGGTTTATTCTCACTAGGAAAGTGGGGACAAGAAGACTGTTAAACTATGTACTATAAAGGCACTTCCTGAAATCCTTCTATTACCAAGAAGTGGAACAAAGTTATATGTCATGGCATGTCAAAATACGTTTTCAGTGCACAGTATTACTATAAAGAAAGCAGTTCGGAACTATTGTTAAACCATTATTAATAGAAAGTTGGGTCCTCAGCTTCTCCAACTTTTCTTGGAAGACACAAAGCGGTCCATGGTAAAAAGATCTGACTCCCTGAGTATGCTGGACCTGAAAGTACTGAGTCCACATTCCATAGATAGAGTTACAATCTTAAATAGAGAGGGAGAGAGCAACACTTCCTATGTCAGTTGAATATTTTTAGCACCAGACTGGTGAGAAATACGCGTTACAACAGGCGAGTCCAAATAGGCACACATTCAAAATAGGCACACATTCAAAAAGCCACAGATATTTGGCTCACTTCTAAGTACTTAATTTATACCAGTCAATCAATCACTGTCAATCAAATATCACATTTTTGGTCCATTTTCTTATGAGAAATGAAGGTGTGTCCATTCTAAATTCTGAGTTCACACAGTAATGGCAATAAAATGTAACGGTAAATTCACATTCTAGTAAGAACCTATTTCTATTCTAGGTAGCACTTCAAAATATGACCACATAAATGGTCATACTTCCTCTCAGGTAAAATAAGCAATGTCACAAACAAGGTCCCTTGATGATTTTACATTCAGTCAAGCAGACAGTGCAGTTAACCCAAAGTGACACCAGCTGCTGCAGATGACAGTTCATGAGTAAGTAAACAAGGCACCAGCTTCCTCCTGCACATCCTGTTGCATGTGAAGTCCTCTTGATAAAAGTTCTGTCTCCTGTTTAATGTTAGACACTAACAACATCTGCTTGAATCAGTAGCAGTAGATAAAACCTGCACACAATCTATTCAGGGTAATGACACTTTCACATTCAGCAGCTCTGGGCATTTTAAAAATGTCTGAACCTTGGCTAAGCACTTCGGTGCGTCTATAAGAAAATATTACTGTTTCGTGCTTCACCTAGACTCATAATGGCCGTTGCAATAAATATGAATGTAGAGAGTCTAGCTCGAGGCACCCTTCCTTTCATGCTCACACTTTAGGTGCTCAAATTTCAACTGCCAACACACCCTGGTTTCTGTTCTCTGCACATAACTCCTCTGCCATTATGTAACCTGGATAGGCCCCTATTCTGTCAGAACAGGAGGTCTGCCGTAGATCACGTTTGAGAAAGAATAATAATGGGACTAGATGAGCTTAGCAGCAGTTGAGGGGCTTGGACTTTTTATAATATATTCTTGTGGACTAAAACTTTAGATCAAACCGTCATGAAAGCTACTAGATGTTACATGGAATGTCTGGAAAGTTTGTTACCTCGTGTGAAACTATGTGAAAAAATGATTTTGCCAAAAGCATAAAATACCATTTGTTAAGTTGACAGCTGACACCATTAGTCATTTTATGCACACTGTTCTTTTGTTTGTGAAATGTAGTTACGTCTACAACAGTTTACAAGTGAGCAGGAGTGCAGAGCTCTGCCCAAATAAAGCTTTTGCAATGCTACAACCATGTAGCAGAGGTGTGGCTGCTAGCAATTTACTATCAAGTAAATGTTTTTTGCACCAGACTATATTTTCAATGAGATCTTGAGATTTATTGTTAAGACACAGAACATAAAACAAGTGCAGAAAAAAATGGAGAAATTAACCAAAAAAACAGAGAAACTGCATAGAAGCACTGTGGCAGCAGCGTGAAGCAATGTTGGATTCATCATGTGACCAAACTGGTGGCAGCCATTGGAAATAATAGGACCTAACACCTCTAACCAACCAAGTCAAGTTAGTCTGGAAAAATATTTCCGGTAGTGATATGATTACTTCAAAACAATACATTGTTTTGCTTTACTAAACTGGTCTGGTTGGTGTGAGCTGTCTATGAATAATGGCTCAGCTTTCATTATTTCTGTTGACAAGTACCATGAGTCATGTGCAGCTGACTTAATAAGGTAACACTCATCACTCATGTAGTTGCATACAGACTTTCAGAGCAATAAAATACTTCCCAATGAAAGTCTTTAATCAAATACGCACAAATATGCCAGAAAACAGTGGGGGTGTTTTACCTGTCATGGTAGGTTATAATGGCAGTCAGAGCTCGGACACATATTCTGTAGCACATCAAATGGACTTTCTTACTCAGAAAATTTTTAATCCTGCAAAAAAGAGAATACAATGGCAGTTCATGTCCGCAGGTCTCAGCTGATATTTTTTTAATAAACTAGACAAAGTAGCTTTTGTTCAGACTCACCTTCCATTTGGTAGCAGCCCAACAACAGAGGTGAGGAACACAAGGAGACCTACACCAGTGAAGGCAAGAGTAACCCTGAAGGAGAGACAGACGGGCAGGTTACTTATAATCTACCAATGAAGGAATCCTACAATGAAACACTTGTGTAAATGAGGGATTCCATGTTTGTAGGGCTACGACATAGGACGGCATAACTAAAAGGTTTATCGTGATAATCCCTCTATATATCAATTGATATGGATGATTGACTTATTTTAAGTAAAAGTCAGGAGAAAAAGATTTATTTTGAATTTAACCTAACATTGAATGTAAACACTTTAGCTTATTTATCAAGGCATATAAGTCATAATATTAATGGTAACGCAACAATTAAAAAACACAAATACATTTACACATAAACAATAGGAATGAAGGAATCATCTCCTGTTACTTTCTTTACACTTAAACTAAAGAGAGCAAGCACAACCCAGAGGCATACAAAGGATGACCAGGGCGAAACCACTGCACTGTGTTGAGGTTATATAATCAGATTGGCTGGCCTGGACTGGGTGTCACCAGACAGTGACCCCAAACCAGCCTTCGTAGGCTGCAGACTAGAACACCTTGGGAGACCTACACGTCACAGGGAGGGCGACAGATGGCAATAGGGCTTCATTACCAAGGTATGGCAGGTTGTTTATGAACCAGGGAAAGAGCACGCCTCAGGTTTGTACATGCAATCGAACTTTGCGGTTTTTCCTTTGTGTTTTAGTGGTATGCATTTAGGTAAAATGATCTCTATTCAACAATTTACTCATTGCTATTGATAAAATGTGTTTTGTCAGTACATATCGCTATTGTTTTATCAACCAGGCCTACTGTTTTCATTCAACAATTCAAAAACTAATTTGTCTTTGTCTTTTAGTCAAAACCATGATCCTTGCCAATAAAAGCTTGCTTCAGTTCTGCAAGCTTTCACAGAGAAGAGTAACTCCGTTAACTTGTAAAGGGTATGAGTAATGTCTAGGAGAGCAGGGTGCTTGTTATCAATTAACAGTAACATGCTCTCCTCTACTCCACACAGTCACTGATAGAGACTTGCAGGAAGGCATATTAAGCAACGGTTAAGCCGGCCAACACATCGACTTAATCTGGATGAACCAATCATCCAGGGTTGGAGAAGGTGCTGATTAAATTGTGCGAGGATTAGAAAAACATTAGCGAGGTGAATATTTCATGCAAGTGGTGAGCCAAGGCAATATTCAGCTGGACAAGGACTGAATGTGAGAATCTATTAGCTGGACAGGACACTAGAGTGATGTCTGTGCAGTGGTGGCCTGATTCGTCTCCCCACTGGCAACTGGACATGAGCCAGCCAGGCTTAGTACTGAGTCACTGTCCTCTCTAAGATGAGCTGGACTGAGGATCTCTTTCACTCTCTTTTACTCACTGCATGTGCCAGCATTTAATGTCACTTATGGAGCAGTGTCAAACTCTATGCAGTGTACACACATTTAAGATTTTTCACAATATGAACACATCAGAAATGCAGCTGTACGTTGTGTCATTAACTTTTAAACACATTTTTAATCACAACTAGAATGGAAAATAGACTCATTTCACTTGTGAAAATATGGAAATTTAAAGAATCAGAATTCCTAAAAGCTCAAAATGAAGCTCCAACCTTTTTAGCCCTTTATAACAGAATTTAAGACAAAAAAATGAATAAAAATGGAGACACTGATTTCAGATAATAGGGTTGTATGGCTGTTCATAGGGTAGCACTGTTGCATCATCCTGGATTTTAACCAGACCCTGCCAGCTGGGTCTGGTTGCCTTTTTTCTTTCTGTGTGTCAGTACAGATGTGTTCCCAGTCAAACAACATGCTTGTCAGGTGGGTTGGAAACTAAATTTCCCACAGATATGAATGTGTTTCATGTGCTAACCTTGTGATGGACGGAAGGCCTGTCAAGGGTGTACCCAACCTTGAATCTAAAGCAGGCTTCCAGCCCCAGCTGGAAGTCGGAGTTCTCTGGATGGTTTGGCTTTGTGTTTTATTGACAATGTTCTAAACTCTCAGGTCTTCCAAAACATTTTTCAACACTGACTTTGACTCTTTAGATAGAGTACCATCATCTCACTTGATTTATTTGTACTTAATGACACAAAGATATTTGTCAGTTAATAATTTTTGTAGCACCAGGTAAAAAACCCACATTGACAGAAAAAGTCATGGTTAAAATCTTGAAATGTGCTATACAGTCTTTGTTTACAGTTTTTCTCCATTGGTTTGGCTCATTTCTTGAAACAGAAATTACATTCTCAAAACTACATGGACAAACCTCCAAACTACTTCGCAGTTGTTCTGAACAGACTTGAATTTCTCATTCATTTCATCACATTGCAAATGTTTTAGTACATGTCTCAATATCTCAGTACATCTTTGCACATGATTACAGTTTTTCTCCATTGGTTTGGCTCATTTCTTGAAAGAGAAATTTCATTCTCCAAACTACATGGACAAACCTCCAAACCACTTAGACATTTGCAACTTTAATGAAATGAAGGAAGAAATTCAAGTCTGTTGTGAACAATTGCCAAGTACATGTCTCAATGTCTCAGTATATCTTTGCACATGATTCAGCACAGGTAGCCTGCATTTAGTACAGTTTTCAATTGAATAGATCTTGTTGATCTAAACTGATTGTTGACTTCTCAGTCTAATGGTTGTTCTCTCCAAAACATGTCAGCATCATTTCATTGTATAAGTCATCACATGCACAATAGTCTGTTCAATTGTCAGAATTAGTCAAGAACATACTGTTCTGAGAATGATGTGGCCAGTCATATCCCAGTCTTGACCCATACAATACACAGAAGCTCCTCATCTTCTTGGACCGCCTTTATTCTGATTTGACCCCTGAAAATGAGAGAGGTCTCGTAGGGCCTCACCTACCAAACTATGGAACTGTGTGGGACAATGTGAATTTCCACAATGACCCACTCATCAGGGCCTGGTTCACTACTCATCCAAGGATGGTCATGGTGTTCCTACCACCTTACTCCCCTTTTCTCAGTCCTATTGAGGAGTTTTTCTCTGTTTAGAGGTGGAGAGTGTATGAGCGTCAGGCTCAAAATCAGAGGTCCCTGCTCGATGCAATAGACGCTGCGTGTGAAGACATTACAGGTAATCAGTATAGGGGATGGTTGCGACATTCACGCTGTTTCTTTTCTTGTTGCATCGCAAGGGAGAATATATGCTATGATGTGGATAAAAATCTGTGGCCAGACAGACAGCAGCGTGTGGACGGCCAAGATGGCGAGGAGGACGGTCAGGAGGGCCAGGAGAGGGAGGGTGAGGACAGCGACCAGTGAACAAGTGTTAGTTGTGAAACTCCAGCTTTATTTACAGCACTGTAGGCTACATAAAATTTTCCATGTTTTTTATTTCTGTGTTTATATTACAGTATGTTGTCGCTGTATACATTTTGTTTTTATTCTGATGTATGGAAGTTACTTTATATGTGTGAATTTTCCTTGGCAGTATGAGTGCAATGTGTGATGTCAAACCTCTCACCATGAATCCTTTTTTTTTTTTTTTTTTTTAAAGTTTTATACACAATTGTATTCTGTTAGCTAGACAAAAAAACTAGCACAGTAACCACTGTCAGTGAAGGACTGGGCTAAAACTGAGAGGTGGACTTGAGGGATATGTCAATGGTCATCTGCCATAGTGACAAAACATCTAAACATTTTGACTTGCAGTGCTACACAATGCCAAAGGGACGATGTATTTTGGGGGCACTGACTGTTTATATGACAATAGAATTTTGTTTTGACAGTTGGAGTGAACTGTTTTGGAAGAGATATGAGGTTTTGTAGGTGAACCATGGTGTTGTGCGGAACCATCCAGGTTATTTTGGCAAAAGCACCAAGAGTGTTGAGAATGTGCAAAGCAATTGAGAAGGATCTTTGCATTTGTGATGGCACTGACTATTTAAATGGGAAAGGAATTTAGTTTTGAAGCATGAGTGGACTGTTTTGGGAGAGTACTTGAGTTTTTCAAGTGAACTATGGTGTTGTGCTAAACTGTAAGCCTGTTTTGCCAAATGATCTTAGAGAGAACTCTCTTAGCAACCAAGTTCAACTACAAAAAGTAGTTTTTTCTTGGCATAAACTTTCAAATCTCAACTTGTTAGTTAAAAAGGACTATTCAGGGGTAATTGGTATGGATTGATTTGGAAAGCTGTTTATTTCTGTCTTGAACAACAACCAGGTCACAGCTCACCCTGCTCATCAGGTAGATCTGCTGCACCTGTGAAGCAGAGCTCAGCTGTGGACTGTTGGTAGTTGGGAGACTATATAAAGAGAGGTTTTTGACTCTCATTTCAGTTGGGGAGTGTGGCTCAGAAGGTTCAGCACCATCAGCTGACTTTCTTTGGGAATACTGAGTGTGAGAATCAAGTTAGTCTTTGCTTTTTCAAAACAATCCCTTACAAAACTAGTGACTCCTACATAGGTTGTGTTTTGGCTCATCATTTTTTTATCTTTTTGATGGGTTCAGAGGGTGGTAGTTGGGCCAAATCTCACCATCACCTTTTAGTAAATGAAGACCCATTTTTAACCCAATTTTGAATATGCAGTTTGTTAGTTTCCCCATTTACAACCTTGGATATCTTGCTGTGTTCTGGGGGGAGGAAACCTAACATTGGGGGCATTATAACTGCACAAATGATGGATTTCAACTTGGAATCTATTGAACCCACTAAAGAAGCACTTGAATCTTGTAAAAAGGCAGGTTTGTTGCAAATTGCTCTCCAGTTTAGCATTTCAGTGGTAGGAGGAAGCAAAAAAGATGTAGTACAACAAGCTGTTAATGGTTTGTTGTAGAAACAAATTCTTGATAATACTGAGGTTAATTCTAAGGGTATTAAGTTGATACTGTTGAGGGGGTACTGGATCCTGTTTCTGGATGTGGTTTGAAACAAATTGAGCTGGCCTTTCAAGAAAGAAAAAGGAGCAGGCTATCGGTTTAAGAGCAGGAACTTGAAGAGCTCAGAATTGAGTCAACTCGACAATCTAAAGATTTTTGATTTGGCTCAAAATGGATTTGTGCCATTGTTTAATGAAGAAAACAAATAGGTGGCTTATTATTTCACTCTTTGAGACTTGCAGACACACTAACACACACTGTTTTTGCATCGGAGGGGGAGGATATCCTGCATCAGAGGAAGGAGGGCGACTGTGGGAGTCAGCTGTTGCCCAAACCATATGGTGACACATGCCCCTCGTTTCATCCAATGAGAGGGCTTCTAACTTCATTTGGGGAGACGGAGGAAAGTTGAAAAGGGGAGAGGGCAATGAAAAAGGGTAGCAGAAATCCGTTATCAAGCGGGAACGTGAAGAGGTTGATATAGAAACTCCTACAAGTTGGCGAGAAATGGAGATGCCTGTGCTGAGTGAGGTACCGGTGACTTTTCCATGAAGGCTAGGCACCTCCTCGCAAGCGATGTGTACTGTATGTACGTCATCTGAATCCTCTCTCTAAAAGTGGCAGTTGCAGGATGGAGGTACCTGGGGGTACACTTTGAACTATACCGGCCATGAAATTTTTTTTCCAGCTGGAGGGGGAAAATTAGTCCTCAGTCGCAAGAAAGCATTGACATCATCGGATTGGGCTGTGCTGAATATACTCGGATGCAGCCAATGGAGCTAAGGCTGGTTAAACAAAGATGGAATGCCATTGAAGCACAAACATACATGAAACGTCATCAAGATGCAACCACAACAACCCTGGTGCAGCATAAAAATACACATCAGTGGCTGTGTCACTCCCTATGCCCTAGGGTGCACGCCATTTTATAGGGGTGTCTGAATTCTAAGTTACAAATTGAGTGACCGATGGTACACTTGTAATTTCCCACAATGCACTGTAAAAGTAGTTTACAGCTGATGGTCACTACCCAAGCAAATATTTACCATAATGCATTGTGCGATAGAAAACGGCAGATGGACGGGCGGAACAAGAGCATTAAAGGTTGTCGTACAAATTAAGTAATTTACCGTTTAGGTTGTGTTAGTTTTTGTTTTTACCCATCAATTAGCCATGCAATAAATTGTGTGTTTGCACATTTATACAGCACCAATCATGGCTAGTGAGCGACTGAGCTCACTAGCGTTAGCTTAGCCTCCTATTTGTCATTGCCGCTAAATGGTGGATGAGTAGATGATTTCACACTTCACATCGGCCCATTGCAAAATTTCGAACATTTCAAGTTACTCATGAAAGGAAAACGACTAAAGGGGCACCAACTTTGGACTCAACGAACAATATCCAAGGGAAATAAATGAACGAAGAAAAGTACTGTACCCAATTATGAAAGAACACGGAAGCAAAAACATCCGCACATCACTGATTGCTGACAAACTCTAACGGACAGATATTCAAAGACAGTAAAATAACAACCTGGCTCTTATTTGCATATCCACAATGCATAGTTCATATTAAATGTGCAATCATATAATTATGAGGCATAACAAACGGGATCCAGCGTTCACTCGTTGAACTTAAGTTTCCCTTAACTCCCGAATCAGAAGCTAACTTCAGCCTCATGGTGGAAACACGGTATGAGACGGTATGAGCTGATCGTGAGCACATGGAGCAGAGGTTGAGAGAGTGTGTACAGAGTTGAACGTGCATAGGTTTTTGTTTTGTTTGTTTGGTCGGATTCATATTTGCTGTCCTAAATGAAGTATGTGCTAGAGAGAGCCACTGCGCTCTCAGAACTGTCTCCCCAGCCTCTCGCCAATGTGGCACAATAATGACGCCATAAGAAAACTATCTGAAAGTTTGCACGGCAGGGCTCAGAACTACGAGAGCCCCTACAACCACAGAAGACCAAACGCATCTAATTGATAATTATTAATAATATTTAAAAGCGTGATAATTAGAATCTCTGCCTCACCTGACAAAGGCTTCTGTGAGGCCTCTGAAGATCAATTTGAAAAATGTTTACAATAACTGGTAAAGCTTTGGGTCCTGGAGGTTCAGTCACTTTAGTCTTAAAAAGTCGATGCAGGAAAAGCGGCAACCATCAATCCAGTTGTTGGACCGTAGGAGAAATACGCCAAGAGAGACATTCTTCAAAACATTGAGACCGCACACTGGCCATTCACGAGTTCTCTGAAGATCAATCTGAAATGTTTCCAAAAACTGGTAAAGCTTTGGGTCCTGGAGGTTCAGTCACTTTACTCCTAAAAATTCGATGCAGGAAAAGCGGCAACCATCAATCCAGTTGTTGGACCGTAGGAGAAATACGCCAAGAGACATTCTTCAAAACATTGAGACCTCACACTGGCCATTCACGAGTTCTCTGAAGATCAATCTGAAATGTTTCCAAAAACTGGTAAAGCTTTGGGTCCTGGAGGTTCAGTCACTTTACTCCTAAATATTCGATGCAGGAAAAGCGGCAACCATCAATCCAGTTGTTGGACCGTAGGAGAAATACGCCAAGAGACATTCTTCAAAACATTGAGACCGCACACTGGCCATTCACGAGTTCTCTCTTCTGATTTTATAGTGTGGTGTGCATCATATACGGAGCTCCCGCGGGGGAACACTGGGGACGTGTCACCGCCTTTCATAAAGTTATTCCCCCAAAAAATCATTGTAAGCACACAAACAATTGAA
>OMNN01099347.1:4876-16394 GCA_900302755.1 Chromis chromis | reverse complement strand
CATGTCTCTGATCTGCAGCCGCTGGCTTCACCACCTGCTATCCTGCTATCCGCATCCCAACCTCTCCTGCTATCCCCTCATCCCCACTCCCACCCCAACCGGTCGAGGCAGATGGCTGCCTTCCCTGAGCCTGGTTCTGTATCCTAGGGTTGTTGTTTTTTTGGTTCCTTCCCTCCATCGCTGATTGCTTGCTCATAGGGAATTGAATTCTCCTGCCACGAGCTAGATCTTAAAAGTTGAGCCATAAGGGGGAACAGAAGTCTAGTTTTCTCTCAGACCACTTGAACTGTAATATGCTAAAAGATTACTGTTGAATTTTTGACCAATGATGGCAAAAAACAACAACTAAAAAGTACTGCCTACCCTAGCTTTAATACCATTATCCAACAGCTAGCAGGGCAACTACTTAGCATTGTAATTGATCCATTTTAGGTTAAAAGCTGCTTTAAAAACAAGTTTTCTCACTGCAAACTGTGTAAAATCATATAATTATACAAAATGAATACAAACTCTGATGCTGTCTGTGAATATTCCAGTCCTGAACATGTATTTTTATCACATATTATGATAATATTGTTAACATCCACTGAAGTTAACATGATATTCTTCCTTTTCCTCATGCTCGTGTATTTTTTGACCGAAAAAAAAATCAATTTAAAAACAGACACTGCCACTTATTAGAGCCTCTTGTTCGCCATTTCTGCATACTGAGGATTTCAAAGCCAGAGAGAACCGACTTCTCTTGTTCAAATATTCTAATTTACTATGCAAGTAGGCAGTTAAGAAGCCTGACCTTGGGATCTTACATTATACAAGTCTGCAAAGGCTATAAAGAAACATAATTTGGGCCGCAAAAAATGCAGGATTTAGAGCGTCATTTATCACCCCAAATGCCACAGCATTAATATATGTTTTAGTTCCCCTATAATAAATATGTTTGGGTAACAGAGTAGAAGGTGTAATTTAAAAGGAATAATACCCAACGTGATGCGAGGCTCCCAAACTCCAGCGAACCCTGTAAAACTCCGGCCCAAGCCTCGTAACGAGACTTCATCAGGCCTCAGCTTCATGAGGGGTGAAGCCAGTTAAATGTCTCAGTAAGTTTAACATTGTGATGGGGGGAAAAAATAAGGATAAAAACAGTTATCTGTCATCCCTGTGAGTCAGACACGCCGAGCTCCATGTTGGCTGGAGGGAAAATAAAACTGACACAGGTGTCGGCTTCACTCATCTTCAGAATTCAATTTTATGCAGCCAATGGAATTCCTCATTCGCCGCTATTTTTAGATAGCACATATACTGTATTTACTCATTTCCTTATGCAAATGAGTCCATTAAAACAGTTATGAGGGGGAAAATCCATTATGCTCGTGTTACAATGGCAGCGACGCGCGTTGTTGTTATTCGGGTCAAAGTTTTTGGTGCCGCTATTACGTCTGCAGAGCAACAGAGCGCCGGAAAGGCGAGAAACCGCGGCGCTTTCATCACTCGCTCATTTGCGAACTTATAACATTCACGATGGCGCTGTTTATTTCCATGTAAATAAAGCACAGCCATTTAAATTGGGCTGCGAATTTAATCTAGAGGCAGGTTTATCTGCAATATTTCCCCCATTATTTGAGGGGGAAAAAAATAAAAAATACAGCCACCCGCCGTTGCCGGCTTGTTATTTTTGTTATATTTAATTCATGTTTGGCATATTTTTCCGTCTGGATGCAGGTTACCAAAAAACACAGCTCTGTTGATCGTGGCAGATTCATGCAGTGGAAGCGAGATTTCGGGCCTCGTTTATGAAAACAGCAGCCAATCACGTTTGATCGCTGGATTGTTTCCTGCTGAAAATCCAGGCCGTGACCAAAGTAGCCTCATCACCAGAGGAAGAAAGACATCTTGGAGCTTCTTTACTGCTGTAAAAAAATCGCCTTTTCCGGCGCCTATTTAGCCGTCTCCAAGAAGGAAAGGTCAGCGCTAATCACGGTCAACAGAATGGTTTTTTTGAGTAGCCATTCTGTGGCTTTCCATCTTCGCAATGACGGCACAGAATTATGTATCAAACTCTGCTCCTCAGTCTCCCGGAGATGCTCCCTGCACATTAAACTTGGATCATGTCGGATTAGCCACGAGGCCGAACATCATCTGCTGTCCAAAATGACCAAATGAAATGCATCGGGGGAAGATCGTGATCGTGCAACACGCTGGTTGTAAATGTAGAGAAATCCCTGCTGCTCCCGGTGTGCTGTGCCTGCAGAATGTGATGATTATTTATGAAAAGCTCCTATGTAAATCCACTTTCTTTTAGCTGCTTTGTCTTCTCCACAACAGGTGCATCACCTCTGGCAGCTGAATTCACTGTAAGCCTGAGAAAGAGACAGTTATCAGACAAGCAGAGCCGGTATCACCGCCTCCCTCCGACCTCTTCCTGCTACTCGCTTCTGCTGTCAAGTACATCTGTGTTTGAGTTTGTTTTCGATGCTTTGTTGCAGCCTTTTGTGGAAGAGGAACCCTGATGCCTCACAACATCTGTTGCATACTAATAACTCGGCAGTTGTGGGCGGCGGAGATGTTTGCACTTTCTGAGAGTGGCACAGAGCTAACAAATGAGCTGGTATTTTGATTTATAAAACAAAAAGAGAGGACGGTTAATACTTGACCTTTCGCTGATGCTGCTGCACTCAGAAAACTATGAAACTTGTTCATTTATTATGAGCATCATTAAGTGTAAGAAGTGGAAAAACTACTCATCTGTCAACACTTCACACAAAAGTAAATAAAAACTAAAAAAAAACAACAACAGAGACAAGGAAAAAGTTGCATATACACCGATCAGGCATAACATTATGACCACCTGCCTAATATTGTGTTGGTCCCCCTTATGTGGTCACAAATGCTCTGAACCATTGGACATGGACAAGAGGACCTCTCAGGGTGTCCTATGGGGTCTGGCACCAGGACCAGGGCAGTGGATCCTTTGGGTACTCTGGCTTGTGCAGTGGGGCCTCTGTCAATCCAACTTGTTCCACTGCATCCTGTTGATGCTTGATCAGAATGGGGTCTAGGAAGTTTGGAGGTCAAATCAACATCTTGGGCTATTGTCATGTCCCTCAAGATGTTCCTGATTGGTTGATGTTGTTGCCATGTGGTGGGGTGCATTTTCCTGCAGGGGTAGGCCAGTGACATTTGGGATTTCCATTTGCATGAGGGAGTGTGTTTGTTCTGGGACAATGTTTATTTGGGTGTCTAAGTCTCGTCAACATGGATGTTAGAATCCAAGGCTCTCCAGCAGAACACCACATAGTACCAATATGATCAATGTTATTCACTTCACCTGTCAGTGGTTTTAATGTTGTGGCTGACCGGTGTCTATCACCAGGGAAATAAAAGGGTTTAGACGGTCTCTAAAACTACTGGTAATGCCGCTTTCCAAATGAATTGATTGGTCAGTAGGCGATCTCAAACATAATGTGCTCCGGAGCCAGTTCGGTGTGCAGCAGAAGTCAGAATGGAAATAAGTGAACCACCATGAAACTCAGAATTAAACCTGACATTATCTCGCTAACCTTAAATCCTGCTTCACAGTACAGATCTCATGCATCAACCCTCCTTTGTGTTAGTGCCTTCAACAACTACTGTTCACTACTCGCATTGATGAAATTGCTAAATTCTGTTGGGTGCATTAAGATGAGAGTATAATAGTATTTACATCATATGCCAATGATGACTCATAATAAGAGACTAACATCACCTGAGAAAGCCTCATATTTTGCTGGTTCATCCAAAAACAGAACCCAATTATGTAAAAGTTCTACATTACACAGATATTATTCCAGCCAGTAGTTGGACCTGTGTAGCTGCTTACCAAAGAACATGTCCATATGGGGAGAATATTGACAAGAACCGGAACAACATCAATAAGTTCATAGAAACAATATAATTCACATGATGCTTTAAAATGGTTGATTTAAATACTATAGTTAACCTTAAACGAAGCTCCACAAGTGCAACCAGTGCTGTAAACCAACAAGTATGCTCCAAATCCATTTAGATTTCCTTTTTTCCGACAGTTAAAATGCTAAAAAACCCTTCGTACATGTATATACAACAAGGCGATCAGCTGTCACAACTTAACTAATATAACTCACATTCGTCTGGTGGCTGAGGACAACGTCTCAGTTTGACTGTGCGACTAGACTCACTAAACTTATTGTCATGTGTCTGATTGAGTTAGAAGATCCGGTGTCGTGAACAAACTCAAGTCTCAGGACGAACGCCTCAGACGCCCTAAAAATAGAAAAGACCTCCAATTGGAGGTGATTTAATTTAGTTGTACACAGAATCGACCAAAGGGGGTCACATAGTGTAGTGTGTCTTTTTCTGTTTATTAATTAAATGTGTTTTTAACCGAGCAGTTTCACTTGTTCAAAGAAATTCTTAAAATAACCAACTCAAAGTTAAATTCCAGTGACTCTATCAGATCTCGTGGTAATACTTTTTTCCATTTTTTTCATGAAATTCTGATCTAAAGGCTAAAAAAAAACCCAGATAAGGACTTCTTCAGATGGCCGACGCTTCTTCTTTTTTGTTTTATCTCAAAGCAGCAAAGCAGCATCCAGTAACAAGACGAAGTGCTTAAAAAGAAAACGATAGAAAAGAAAGATTAAAGCGGTGATAGTCATCATCAAAGAGAGCAGCAGCGACGCCTTAAAGTGGTCTTCATACTGTCCACACTAACACTAACGCTTATCTAAAATTACGAACACTCCAGCAGCGTTGCAGCACATAGTGAGATCGAATTAAGTGTATTAAATGAGGTGACACTCCATTTGACTTCATTCCATTTAAACTAAATTGCTTGTTTGTTGAGTTTGGAAATGATCAGTTGCATACCGAAATGCGTCAGTATGTGGGATGCCTGTAATATATGGTGTGTAATTATATCGCCATACAGACGTTGCCGCTGTGATAGTTGTGCATGGGAAGGCCCCAGAGGCCCGGATTTGACTTCTCCCACCGTTGCTTTTTCAGGACCGGAGCGGAAAATAGCTTCCCGCAGGTCTGTGTGGGCTCTGTGACTGACAGGGAGACCCCTGGGAAAGCGTGTTTCGTGGGATCGCTCGCCGCCGCTCCCAGCTCCGCTCTCGTCTCGATTCCCACGAGATGTAACCCCCCTGCGCACACGACGCACACTGTACGCGACAAAGAGGCCGTACACAGCAAGCTTTGTTGTGGAATGACACAAACGAGCTACTGTTGTTCGTTACAACATCCAGAGCTGGGTTACGAAATGAGAGAATGCAGAAAATGCTTAATAATATCAATTTAAAATGTACTTTATAAGAAAAGAAATCAACTGTTTTAATTTAACACCCTGGATGTTTGGATATTCCTTGCAAAAAAAAAGGGGGGGAGTTTGTTGTTGAGCGTCTTGTTTCTAGAGTGGCCGTTTTGCATTACTGAACGATGACGTAAGAAGAAATCAAGAGACACATGATCTAACTTCTGCACTGAAAGCAGCCAATAAATCAGAATATCACGCGGCCAAAAGCAGAGCTGCCTTTCTAGCACTGGGATGAGGTAATTCCTGGAACTGGGCAGGTTAAAGGTGAGGTGGGTTAAACAAAAACGTCATGGAAAGTCATGTTAGAGAGTAAATCCTGGGTGCTGGGAATGGAATCAAACAGTTTCTGTAAGTAATTTAATGTAAACATTCTCTTAGTTTCAGCTTTTAATTGTCCTATGTGAGACTTTACTGAGTATATTTGATTTCTGGAGTGTTGGACCAACAAAACATCGGATTTGAGGGCATTTCTTCCACTTTTGTTTTCACATTTTATAGACTAAACGATGAATTGTGATTTTCTTCTGATAGCCTACTAATATTTTTAATAATATAGTGTTTGGGAACAAAGCTCAAGGGATTTCACTTTTAAATTATGGTTTAAAATCAGAACTATACATACTTCTGTAACCTCCTGTCTCTAAGAAGTTGTGTCCATACTTGTCTTTCACATCTCAAGGTAGAAAAAGTTCTCTCTTGCACTTAAAAATATATATTTATGCATTTAAAGAAGCATCTTTTACCTTTATGGATACAGTTGTGCATATATGGGTAAATGCATAATCTAAATTTCTCAACATATTTTACTGAGACATTTAAATGTGGAACTTTTGCAAGAAAACAGGGAGTTTCCACTTGATTAATGGATCAGATTTGATGGTGTTTCTCCTTGTTAACCCATTCAGACTGGATTCAATATGCGCTTGTACCTGCGTATTTTCAGAGGTACAACAGGAAAAGCTTTTACAATAATCCTTCAGCCAGTCGATCCGCGTTCTCTGCAGCGGCCGGCGCTCGTAGCTCCGTTCTCCAGACTTCGTCCATCAAGAGACTGAGGGTAATTGCTCCTCCATCTTCTAATTACTCAACACTTGGCAGTGCCTACCATTTATGCCACGGAAAACAGTCACACTTAGAGCTTTTTAATGAAGGGAACATAATGCAGGAAGGGGGACATAACTCAGTCGAAGTGTGGCTAAATGAGATTGAACAGAAACGCTGCTACTTCCTGCCAAAACAGGATACTGCTTTAGCAGTGATAGTAAAAGAAAGAGCCTCAATTAGTCCATTCTCATCTGAGGTTTTAGTGTTTACAGAGGAGAGTGCAGGACTCTGGGGAAGCAGCGGATTGCATGCTAAGAGAAAAAAGTTTGCTTTACGACTGAAAACAGGAGAATTTTATGGTTGGTACTCGAGGAAAAGCAGATGGCTGACAGTGTTTTTGTGTTTCTACAGGATCATGTTCGCCTGATAAACAGACTCGACTGCTATTTTGTTGGTATTACATTCATTCAACGTGAGATTTTAGAGTTTCTTTTTTACTTATTTGTCCCGCAATCTTCTGTTGGTAAAGAAGTTGTGGTAATTAAATCAGCTTGACAGCAACTGGTACATGTGCATCCATCTTAGCTACTCTTGTGGTTATTTTTCATGGATGGAGTTGCAGGTAGTTGGTTATGTAGGAAGTTAATCCTCATTCTTTATCCTCCCGACTAAAATCTGTTTTTCCCAATGACAGTTGTCTCTTTATGAAAAAGTGGGACGTCTTCAAGTTTTCGTAGCCTTGAGGTATTCATCCACAAAACAGACCGATTAGACACCCCCGTCTCCTAAAAATCACATTACTGCAGAGCTAACTGCATTAGCCTGATGTTTATTGAAATGGATGACACAAGACAAGTTTCATGAGTCTGCTAAGTGAGTTCATTGCGATTAGATTGCCAGAAAAGATTATCCAAATATCTAAATACAGCATTTGAAAATGGTTGCAAGTAAAGCTTATTTATACCTAAAGATTTTAGTGTAGTCTTTTATATTATTGTAAGAAAACCACCCGGCACGTTTAAATGATCCTGCATCTGTTTAGTGACTTTTAAAACTGCTGGAAACACATAAACAACACGAGAAAGGAGAATATTTCTTTTATGACCTCAAGGTAACCTTTAAAGTCTGTTATTTGATTTTCATGCTGCAAGAAAATCATTTTAAAGTGATGTCTATAAGAAATCAGCAGAAAAATACATCCAAATATCTAAAATGGTCAGTAAAACTCAGGTATGTCGCTAAAATATTGAAACTTGCAAGACTATGTTTTTGTGGAGTGACTTTAGAACCACTGGAAACTTTTAAAATCCGACACAAGAAAGTAGAATACAGGTATCCCTCCAAAGTTAGCAAAATGCTAATTAGAAAACCCTGTTTCCTAAAAAAGCAACTTTCATGAGTCTGCTGATAGATTTTATGCTGCAAGGAAGCCAATTTAAGATAATATCTGTCAGAAAATGTCAGAAAAAAACATCCAAATACTGAAAATGTTAAGCAGAACTCAGGTATTTGTAGTTTGTAGCTAAAACGTTTGAAAATTGTAGTTTAATTCTTGTTGGAGGATCAACGTTCAGGTGATTTCCACAAAGAGACTTTTGGAACTACTGGAAACTTTGAAAACCTAACACATAAACAACACGATAAAGTAAAATACGTTCTTTTGTATCTTCCAGATATTCCTCCAAAATTAGCAAAATGCTAATTACAAAACCTTGTTTCCTAAAAAGCAACTTTCATGAGTCTGTTACTTGATTTTCTTGCAGCAAGGATTTCAAGTGATATCTGTGTCAGAAAAACAGATCTAAATGTCTAGAATGGTCAGGAAAACATGCAGAAAATTAGGTTTAATTCTTGTTGGACGATCAATTTTTAGGGTGATTATGTTTCTGCAGTGACTTTTAGAACCACTGGGTCCTTAAAATCTCATTACAGAAATGTTAAACGACTCCTTGGCATTGATGAAAAAGAAGAATTCTTTCTTCCAGCAGCCTGAAGGTTTCCATCCAAAATGAAATAACAGACTAATTGGATCTGCTGGGTTTTGGGCATCACTTTCTATGATGAATGACACAACTCGCATCTCATAACCTTCTCCTGGCCTTTCATAAATTTAGATTTATCATTACAACAGTGCAAAGCCTCTTTTTGCATCACAACACGCTTAAACTAAACTTCGCATTATTAAGTCTGATTTGCTCTCGACTCCGGGTTAATGATATTTTCTCAGATCTGGAAGCTTCGGCGTGGATTTCCCCCAGAGGTCTGCTCTTTAACGTTCTCCGGAGGATCTTTTGTCTTTCAGTTCCTCCCCCATGACAACACAACTCGCTCACAAGAGACCTAAATGTGTTCTCCAGATGCAGCCATTGAGCTCTTCCTGGTGGCGTCAAAGAGATCCTGGAGACAAACGGCAGGGTGTCTATAAATACCTGAAGCCAGGGGAAGGAAGCCTTTCCTGGGCTTACATCACCTCTCCCAATAACAAGTCAATTTACTGCAGCTTGTAAAGATGCACCTACTGGCCAATTTCGAGCCACTTTTGCGCAAAAGAAGCTTGAATGCAGTACAAATCTGCACTTTCTGGATGCTGTGGAACAGAAAAACTGACCAGCACAAAAAAAAAAGTACTATAATATGTCTAAAAGCTAACTAGCTGACTTTATGTTGAGCTAAATAATGTTACGCCATATTAGCTTGTTGTAGCACTAGCTAGCTAGCTTGAATTCTCTGTTGGCTAAACATCCTCGTTGTTTTGACATTATTTTTATGTCATGAATCTAAATATCAATGACGATAAAGTAAAGCTGTTTTTGGGATCTTTCCTCAGCTCATCCTGCGTTTATGATAAAAATAAAAGAAGCAAAGGACTTTTAGTAGAGCAGGTCGCCCACTGTCCGATCTCCGGTCCTTCCATGTAGCAAGATGCTAAGTTGCTAAGTTGCTAAACTGCTCCATTTTCAAAAATCACTATAACTTTTACTCGCTGTGCCTGAATTTTGTGCTTTCCTTTACATTAAAAAGCACATTTCCACCATGAACTGATGCAAAGACACAACAAATGTTCAAATGTATTATGTATGGTGGTGGTAAACTTTACTGTAACAACCGAATTTCCCCTCGGGGATTATTAAAGTATTTCTATTCTATTCTATTCTATAAATGAAATCCAGGTTTCGAGGCGTAGCTACACCTACACATTATCAGGTACTAAGTGTGTATTTGTACTCATTGAGACAGACGGCAGGGTGTCTATAAATACCTGAAGCCAGGGGAAGGAAGCCTTTCCTGGGCTTACATCACCTCTCCCAATAACAAGTCAATTTACTACAGCTTGTAAAGATGCACCTACTGGCCAATTTCGAGCCACTTTTGTGCAAAAGTAGCTTGAATGCAGTAAAAATCTGCACTTTCTGGATGCTGTGAAAGCCAGTAACTTCACTCAAGCTGCTTGAAACTTCCATTTTTACTGCTGCACAAGTAAACTTGACGTATTTCTTCTTGCCGTTAATCCCTTCTTAAAAATGTAGTTTCATATAAGAGACTAGAAAGGGGGTTTCCCAGTTAATCGCAAATATCCAGAATTCTGATGAAATGAGTCACCACACTGCGAAATATGATTACAGATTTATCACAAAGATAGATAATGAGCTCATTGTCTGCCGCCAACCAAATTACCACCGGGTGACATCACACCACCCCCCCGACAACATTATGAATAGCGACCTGAAAATAGTATCAATAAAATATAAATGCCTTTAAATTAATAATAGAGGAGTTTGCAGCGGAAGAGGCGAGCATGCGAGAATTAACTAAGTCATAATTTTCTTCTCAAGCAAGATGAATCGAAAGCCGTGAGGCAAGCCATGCTGCGCGGGTGCTGGCTATACGCACCACACTTAATCAAATAAAATGGAAAACTCTCCTCAAAAAAAACACCAGTCATAACTCAAATGCCTCACAGAGTCGGGGTTCGGGGGGTTGCGAGCAACAGTGCTGGTTGGGAGGCTATAAATCACAGTGACAGGGGGATGGTCTGGTGTTCCTTCAGGAGCGACTGCCAACAAAGCTCCACTTGAACAACAGAAGGACGCACACATGCATAGAAAAGCCGCGCAGACACTTGGACTTCTGGATTCGGGCTGCGGGCGCGATCGTGTGACCGAGAGGTTGCTGATGAAAGCTCGATGGGAAACACTGGAGCTGCTACAGAGGCAGACACAGCTCCACCAGGTGTTTAAACTCACATTTTGGTATATTATGAGAAATTAGCATTGAGGTCTTGTGGTTGCTTTGATCGAAATCAAAACGTCTGAAGCTTGTGCAGGTTTTTATTTGAGGCCCCAAAGCAATAAAAGCAAGAAAACCTGAATGAATCTTTTATGATATCTGCATAAGAAGGGTGTTTGTTTTAATAAAGGTGTATTGGAACATGGCAACTAAGGGTTAAAAAGTTGCTCCTTTACCAAGAGGGCAAAGCAGGAACTCGCACATGTTCACTGTGTGTCAGCTAGTTTGTGATTATTGAATTAGTTAATTTAAACACAAGACACTTGTGCTCAAAAAGAGAGGATTCATCCTCAGTGAAGGACCAAGGATCCCTGATCTGTCTCTATACCTACCAGTGAGCAGTGATTCCTAACACGTCTCTGGGGGTCATCAGGTGGAAACCTCCCTTCAACGGTGTTTCGCCTACTTAGTCCCACGACATCTCCAGGAGGCTAGGAGGTGAACTCCCAGAGTCGCCCCCCCTAGTGCCAGTTCACATTGCTCCTACACAATCCAACCAGCACTGCCACGTTCAACTGACCCAGGCCTGTTTAGGAGATGCTCTAGGTAGTGACCAGTGCTGATGCTACCATTTACCTAGCTTCTAAATGCTAACGCTAACTGCTAATTCAAACAGCACTGCCATGTTCAACTGACCCAGGCCTGTTTAGAAGATGCTCCGGGTAGTGACCGGTACCAATGCTACCATTTAGCTAATTGCTAATGCTAACTGCTAATTCAACCAGCACTGCCACGTTCAGCTAACCCAGGCCCGTTTAGGAGATGCTCCAGGTAGTGACAAGTCCCGATCAAAATTGACTAAACAAGAGACAAAAAGACAGCATTAAATGAAAATATATGTATTTTAAATTA
>OMNN01099345.1:0-13458 GCA_900302755.1 Chromis chromis | reverse complement strand
CCCGCCGCCTTCGTGGTGACGCCACACCCGCTGCCCGGCACCACCACCGACTTCTGGAGGCTCGTGTACGACTATGGCTGCACCTCTGTGGTGATGCTCAACCAGCTCAACCAGTCCAACTCTGCCTGGGTAAGAGAACAGGGGAAGCTAATAAAGCAGCTGCAGATTCGATTGGCTACACATACAGTGCCATGAATAAGTATTTGCCCCCCTACAGAAATCATCTATTTTTGCAAATTTGTCACACGTAAATGTTTCAGGTTATCAAGCTGATTTTAATGTAAGGCAGAGAAAACACAAAATGCAGTTTTTAGATGATGATTTCATTTATTGAAGGAAAAATGCTGTCCAGCCCACATTGCCCTATGTGAAAAAGTAAAATTAGCTACCAATCTACCAAAGGACCAAAATTAATTTAGCATTTGGGTTCAGTCTCACCAGCCACACTCACATATGGTTAATGCCAGGCTTGTTGAAGCTAAACTTAACTTAAATAAAACCTGTCTGGTATTGTGAAGTAGCTAAAGGGTCTCATAAAGCAGCACATGATGCCACGTTCTAAAGAGATTCAAGAACAGATGAGAAACAAAGTCATTGACATTCATCAGTCTTGAGGGTTACAAAGCCATTGCTAAGGCTCTGGGACTCCAGAGAACCACAGATTATCCACAAATGGAGAAACATAGAACAGTGGTTAACCTTCCCAAGAGTGGCCGATCTACCAACATTTCTCTAAGAGCGCATCAATATATACAGTAAACCAGGAGGTCACAAAAAACCCAGACGATCTAAAGAACTGCAGACCTCACTGGACTCAGTTAAGGTCCGTCTACATGATTCCACAATAAGGAAGACACTGGGAGAAAATGGCATCATGGGAGAGCTGCAAAGTGCAAACCACTGTTGAATGTAATGATTTGTTCGACATTTACAAAAACAATATCTAGATGAGCCCCAAGACTTTTGGGATAACATCCTGTTGAATAATGAGTCAAAGGTGGAACTTTTTGGAAGACATGGGTCCCATTACATCTGGTGTAAAGCTAATACTGCATTCCACAAGAAGAACATCACACCAACAGTGAAACATGGCGGTGGTAGAATGATGATTTGGGACTGCTTTGCTTCCACTTGTCATATTTGATGGAGCCATGAATTCTGCTCTCTATCAGAAAATCCTCCTGGAGAATATCCACCATCAGTTCATGACCTAAAGCTCAAGTGCAAATGGGTTCTGCAGCAATATAATGACCCAAAGCACACAAGCAAGTCCACCTCTGAATGGCTCAAAAAGAACTAAATGAAGGTTCTGGAGTGGCCGAGTCAAGGCCCGGACTTGAAACCAATTGAGATGCTGTGGCACCTTAACACCTTAAAAGGGAAGTTCATGCTCATAAACCATCTAATGTGGTCAAATTAAAACTATTCTGCAGAGAAGAGTGGACCCAAATTCCTCCATGGTGATGTGACTGATCACAAGCTATCGCAAACATTCAACTGCAGTTGTTTTGGTGCCAAGGGACCAATCAGTTATTAGGTTTAGGGGGCAATTATTTTTTCACAGGGTTGATATAGGTTTTCAATTATTCTTCAATAAACCATCATTTAAAAACGGCATTTTGTGTTTTGTGGGTTATCTCTGTGTAATATTAAATACACATAAATATTACTTTGAGGATCTGGAACATTTAAGTGTGAGAAATGTGCAAAAATCGAAGATCTCTGCAAATACCTTTGCACGGCACTGTATCTTGGAAACAGAAGTCATTTTTTATTAATAATCTTGTTAGGATGCGCTCTAACTTCTCACTTATCAGCATGCGATGTGTAAGTTAGCCATGGGCGACATTGAATCCCCCTGTGTGTCAGCATCTGCATCACAGCACGATTTGATTAGTGCCATATAGCACATTCACATACGCTCTAATAATGCACATGTTACCGTAGTGCAAGAGCAGCTCGAACCCCAGAAGATAGCTGAGTAGTTTTTTTATAGTATCATTTTGCACCTATTTAATTTATATGTACTTTTTCTTATTTTTTCAGCATGCCAATGTTTAACTTCTGCCACCAGCGCAGCTTCCCCCCCTGAGAAATGTATTTATTATTATCTAAAGAAGATACGGGGAGAAGAGTGTCAGGGCCAATTTCCTACCAGTTCCAAACTCTGCAATGCAAGCAGCAAGTTAAAGAGCAGAGCAAAAATCTAGCAACAAAACAACGACGTAAACCAAAAAGCTGTCAGGTTCTCTCTGAAGTCCCGACCACTTCGCTAAGAGCACTTCCTCATCCTTCAGGAATCAAACAGCTGCCATGTGCTGCTAAAAGTTTATTCAATTTGTTTTTCAGATAATCTTTTTCTTGTTTATTTTTTTTTAATTTTAGAAAATTCTAAAAGGATTCTGCAAAATGCCTATCACCTTCTCTGGAGCCTAAGGCGTTCAAACTGCAGCGAAATCGAATTCTCATATTTGAGAATTTGGCAGACGGGGTCACTTGCTGTACCTTCCTGTCACTTCTAATACTGTCAACTGTCTAAAAAAAGGACAAATGAACTCCAAATAAAATAGCTTAATTGATTTATTGCTTCAGCACTGCTTGTAATGACAGGTAGAATCCTGCTTATGAAGGTACTCAAATGGCCGTTCCTTATATTATCGCATGCCGATAGCAGCGGTGCCAGCATTCATGTCCGCCTCTCCTTCAAATAAGACACGGATGTGCCTCACAGCGCCGTGAGGAGGGGTCATCAGATGTCTGGCCTTTAACTGGTCCTCTGCCGCGCAGCTTCAATCTCCTATTCAGGCTGTCCATTTAATTTGCATGGGCTGTCACTGCATTATTACGTTCTTATCACTCCCCCCCTCCACCATGTTTGCTCATGCGTGGGTTTGTTCTGCCGTCTCCCTATCGCCGTTTTGTCACCATGTCATGTCTCATTCCTGCTCAGCGTTTCCACCATGCCTGTCAGCTGCAACCTGTCCTTCTTCCTTTGTCACTTTTTTTTTTTTCTCCTTCCTCTTCCTCCTTGTCTTTTTCTGCCAGTGGATTAACAGTGTACCCTTCCAACACACACACACAAACTCAGTTTGTCCTCCTGAGTTGGGGCTGCCTGTCGCCCGTCTGGATGTATAAATATTTATCTCCCCTACTGCCCAATGTCACCTGTTAATACCCTTCTGTCACTGTGAAATGCCGTTATCACTTCCTACTCCAGGGGTCTGCTCAACCCCCAAAGTCACCGCAGAACACGTCAGCATGTCAGCGCTGCTCCTCCCGTGTTTTTTTCTCCCTTCCTCTTGGCTGGGGGGATGCATCTTTGAAGCAGTGGTGATGGGAGACCTTGGCTTGTGCGTTCGTCCCACCTCACAGCTAACTTCCTGTTTATCTCTCCCGGGCACAACCAAGGTCTCTTACTCCATTAATTTATAATGTGCTAATGGTAATGATTGGGACTCATGAATAATTCAGACGAGGTGACCGCAGCTTATGTGAGGGATTGTTCCCAGCAATGAGGGGGTTGTTTTTTTTTTTTTTTTGCTCATTTAATTTACGGTTGCTATTTGTAGATAATCATTGTCATTTAGGCTAATTGTCTCTGCTGTCAATACTCGGGTGTCTTGTTACTGGCTTCACCATCACTGCCTGCTGACATAATGACTTGCTCATCTTCAAGCGAGTGTCGGCTAATGACCTGTTCCCTCCCCTTCCTCTCCCCCCCTGCTCCCAGCCTTGTCTGCAGTACTGGCCTGAACCGGGGCTGCAGCAGTTCGGACCCATGACAGTGGAGCTTCTGTCCAGGACGGCGGACGATGACGTTATCATCCGTCTCTTCCGGGTTCAAAACATCACCCGGGTAGGTGGAACCACCACAAAACGAGAAAACAAGCATCCCACATCCTGGTTATTATGATAAATATGTGTTGTTAATTAGGAGTCAGCTATGTTTTTTATTGTACAAAGAAATAGAGGCCTGGTCACAAACCTTCTGTGCAACATTTATGGCACTATTGCATTAAGGTCTGTCTGAACGTACAGATAAAAACGTGGAACCAGCTGGCTGTGCTAACAACAGTGATGTTTTAGATTTGCAACGCATAATTTCACAAATTGTTCTGGGCAATTTTGTCCAATATTTTTGATCATTTTAGCTTCTCAGCTGGAAAAAAATACTGTTTCAAACCTGCAAACATCATGCCAGTATACCCAGTAGCTCTCACATATTAGCATATCTGCATATTCATATTAAGGATTATTTTTTGGAGGGCTTTTTTTTTTTTTTGCTTTTGTTAGACGGGGACAGCAAAGAGCCCAGGTTCAGCTTGAAGCCGGGCAGATGCAGGACTCCGTTTTAGTATATGAGCGCCCCTCGAGTCCAATCTCATGGCCATGTCAAGCTGCCTTCAGAATCCCCCTTTATCTCGTTAACATGCCCACGCAGTGTTTTTTCATATGCCAGGAGACACTGTGAGCAAAACAAGCAGTCAGCGCCATGGCTGAGTGTACCAACGACAGTCAAAACACAGATTCAGACTCCTGGGTTTTCCAACACAGTAAACCTAAATAACCAAACCTGTCGACTTGCAGGGTGGAACTCCCTGTATCATTAGTCTTTTTCAGAATCGTTTGAATCACTTCAGTGTTACAGCTTGTGTCGTGTGTAGTAGCTGCTCTGCTCAAGCTGCAGCGAGTGAGGTGGATAAAGGGATATGCACATTCTAAAGGAAACATGTAGAGTTACATATAAGATATTCAAAGGAAGGAAGGAAGGGATTGTTTTCATGAAAATACAACTCCTAAACTTTGATACATAGTTTTAGGGGTTAATCAACAACCAGAGAGGGACTTTAATTTGGCATGTGGGAAATGGTCTATCCCAGGGGTGGCCAACCCTGGTCCTCGAGGGCCACTATCCTGCATGTTTTAGATGTCTCCCTCTTCCAACACACCTGATTCAAACGATCAGGATCGTTATCAGGCTTCTGCGGAGCTTGAAGATGAGATGATCGTTTGAATCAGGTGTGTTGGAAGAGGGAAGCATCTAAAACATGCTGGATAGTGGCCCTAGAGGACCAGGATTTGACACCTCTGGTCTATCCTATTAACCACCATAATAAATTTCTGTTTGAGAAATGATTGTTCCGGTCTGTACAAACTAACCTGGATGAAGGTTAGCTGACAAGCCAATGTGATCCTGAGTTTAGGCTTTCTTACTAATGAAAACACGCTTCCGATGATGTCGAGTTTTAGCTGTGTCAGAAAAGTATTCCGTTACCTCCATGATTGTCATACTGAGGTTTCTTGCTATGCTAACGGTGCTCTGTTTCAAATTTAAATAGAGCAACCAGATACATGTGATAGATTTGGATAAAAATATATCCATGAAATAGAACTGTAATGCAGCAGCAGGGCAGGGAGATTTTATTAGGCGGATTGAGTGAGATTTCTAGAACAAATAGGGGCATTACTACTGCACCTTTACTATACAACCCTGAAGGAAACCCTGGATGTCTTAATGTCCATAATATACTGGCATCAGTCAAACCTTAGATAAATTATCTTAAGGCTTTGCGTGACATTTCATGGGTTTGTCATTTTGTCCACCATGCCTTACCATGAAGGGGCCCCAGTAGAACAGACACAGATACTGCAGATTTCTACAGTGTTATGATACAACTAGCATCTTCCTGTTGGCCAAAGTGGTGCCTGGTGGTAGAGCGGGTTGTCCACTGATCGCAAGGTTGGCGGTTCAATCCCCGGCCCCACAAAGTGTCCTTGGGCAAAACACTGAACCCCAAGGTGCTCCCGATGGTAGGCACCTTGCATGGAAGTCTGTCGCCATTGGTGTGTGAATGGGTGAATGGGAAACACATTGGAAAGTGCTTTGGGAAGGTAGAAAGGCGCTATATAAGTGCAGACCGTTTACCAATGTATCAAGTTTTCTCAGTTTTCCTGTTTTTCCCTGTTTCCAAATTCTCTGACCGGACTTCCAGGGACGTCATTTCTCTCATTTTGCTTTCTTCGCAGTAAAGAATGAAACGTTAAGATCTAAGTTTGAATCTCTACATCACTTGTTTCTTGCTGAAAGTGCTGTTTTAAATGCTTAATTTGCTTATCAAGTGAAAGGGTTTTACTTCAGTATTGGATATGGACAAAAACATTTCCTGTCTCAGCAAAGAACTATTCCAACTCGGTGTTGCTGCGGGAGGCATTTCCTGGCACCAAATCAATTCATTTATTTTAAGAGGGTTAATGAAGCCTGATACTAGTATAATGATTCTGAACGGTGACCTAGGTCCCAGCTGGCATTTGTTTTTCCCAGCGGCTGGAATAATTTGCAGCATAATAATCCTACTTTCAACAAAGCAACTGAATCAACAACATTATATCATTATTAGCCACATATAGTGTCAATAAGTAGATATGGGTCTGTTTTAGCAATTATGTGACACTGGAGAACTCCATGTTTTTACAATCAATTACTAAATAAAGCTTCTGTATTTTGACCATATCCAATATCTGAGTATGGCTCAAATATTTCTGTTACTGTTCGGTAATGAGTCTTTGTATATGTCCATGTCTGGATGTTGTCTGAGTCATTTAGTTCCCACTCTACACTGTAGTGACACTTCCAGCTCCTGTCCTTTGACCTCAGTAGATCCTCTGCCGCCTTCTGTAGGGGGCTTCCAGCAGCTAGTTGAGCAGATGTGTCCTCATCATTAAGCCTCCTTTAGCTGACAACCCTCCCAGCTCCTGCGCCTCCTTACCTAACCCTCATAGAGCGCCCCCATCACTCTCCCACTCCCGCTCCAACCCCTCAATTACTTTGACATCATGTCAGAAACTGTTTTCCACGTGGCCTTTCTGCAGGATCCCGAGGAGCCAGACACTGCAGAGCAGGACACCACTAGACTCTGTCCCGAGAAGGTATTCTTTTGTCCAGTAGATGTAGCAAAGGCGCTTTAAGTAGCATTGTTACCAAACATTACACGACAGAATAACTAGGTTCATTCAGTGCAGCAAGTCATGCTTGTTGTTGAGCCCCTTACACCACTGGTGTTGTTAGTGCTTGTATTCTTCCAGATTGTGGAATTCTGGACTACTAGTGTTTTTATGTCTGGTCCCTGTTTTGTTTGCATTTTGCGTACATGCATAAGGGGGTACCAGTTCCCACAATCCATCAAGCATCCGGTAGCGGTCCTTGACCTTATTGAAAGTTGTAAAAAAGTGAACCTACAAACCCTCAGTTTAGCATGAGCTGGAAATACAAAGTCCTCATCTGATCCCTACTCTTTTGGAAAATGATCTGCAGACAGAGAAGTTCACTGGTTCATTTTGAATTATGGATTTGGGTTAACTGTTCCCGGGCATTTTGGAACACAGATATGTCAAAACTGTATTTTGAATAAAAGGGAAGAAGCCTGGGTCCTGCTGAGGTGGAACATGCAGCTGTCTACCAGTATGAAATACTCTTATAGGCTAAGATACTATTAAAAAACATGCCAAATACATTTTAAAGTTACTGCAATCAATATTTTTATACTAATGCATCAGGTGATCAAGTATGTGTAATGTGAACAAGGTTGGTCATAGTGATAAACTCCTTGATCAGTATACCCCAATCACACTGGGCACTTCTAAATCTTTGAGCCTATTATTTTCATTGTAGGCTGAGAACATTACTGCTTCATTTTCAGCTAACAGAACCCCGACACGCCTGTTGTACGCTACCAGTCCAGCACCAAACCACGTACAAACCTAGAACAAACAGGAATTGGTAGAGGACACAACAGAGCCGAAAGGAGGGGGAATGTTAGACTTAAATTCACGAGATGGTCAGAAACACATGGAGAATGATCATGTTGCTCTAAATGTGCTAGAAAGTTAGAAGAACTATTAAGCAAAATGGGAACAGATTGAAACTGTTAGATGTTACGGCACTGTAGTACAAAGAATTTAAACTTGCATCGGCCTTACTGCTTATTATTTGGTCCTTGCTGCTTGGTAGGAATGTGCTTTGGAATGGGTCAGTTCTGATGGCATGGTGGTTTTCAGTATTTTCACATTTCTTTTTATTAATATCTCAGTTTAATGTGCTGCACATTGCATCTTTACCAGCCTGTTAGAAATAAAGAACAGAAGCAGAACAGGGCTCAAGTGTTGACAGAATCCCCTCTGGCTGATAACCAGAAAGCTCTTGGAGTGAGTTTGTGACGTGTGGAGTGGATATGATGTGTAACAAATAAAACTCACTTTTCCTTCCGTCCTTCTCAACTCCTATTCTCTGCAGCTTCAGGAGGGCCAGCTAGTAGTGCGTCACTTCCAGTTCCTGCGATGGTCTCCATACCGTGACGTGCCCGACTCCAAGAAAGCCTTCCTCAGCCTTTTGGCTCAGGTTCACAACTGGCAGAGGGAGTGTGGGGAGGGACGCACCGTTGTCCACTGCCTGTGAGTCTGCTTACATACGCCTGCATCATACATTTAACCCTTGTGTCACCAGGCAAGACATGTAGTACATTTTTTATTTACAATGACAGCCTGGCAAGTGCCTGAAGACATACAGTGTCATTTCTTTTCACATAGCTGAGTGGTTCTTGCCATAATGTGTTTGCTGTATGCCAACATTACCAAGGCAAAACACAGCTAATGTTTTCAAACTCCTGTTTAATTAACTTTGACAAGGTTTACCTGTCAACTGAAAACCGATCCAGGTGACAAAAGGCAGTTAACCCTCTGAACCTCTTGCATTCTTTGGGTGTTTATTGCTTCTGTCATAGTTTTATTCAATGTGAGCTCATTTTTAACTGTAATATATAGTCCTGCATATCTATCAACATCCTAACCATGGCTAAAAGTAGAGAGAACTCAAAAATGTGCCGTATAACAAAGTTATTATGCCAAATATCATATAAAAACAAAAAAATGTTGATTTTCTTTGATTAAATGTTTTACCAAAATTTTAAAAATCTTGAATTTCCATGTACAACACTTTCCCAAATACACAGGTGTTATCAATTTAGGGGAAAAGGGTTTTCAGACGTCTCTGCATGTTAACTCTAGAAAGGTATTTCACCATGCTGAATGTATCTTCCAACCATGTGCTGGCAACTTGCTCCTCTGTTTACTGTTTTTGAGTCATGCTGCATTTATTGATTTTTAACCCAGTGTGTTTTATTTCCTCTCAATATCCCTCCGCTCTGCTCTGTTTAAACACAGCCTGCAGTTCAGCCAAAAGATCTCAGAACTGTTGTCATGTAACTGTTGAGCACAGCTGAGTCAGTCACAGCTTCTTAGTTGCACCAAGGAGTGCAAACTCTTTGTGTTTTGCTGGATCTTTGTGCAGGTCACAATTTTAAACTAGTTTTTTTCTGATGGATGTACATCACCAATGATACATTCACCAACCGTCAAAAAGGCTTTTACAGTTTCTGGCTGATAAGTGGTGTGATTTTGGGGATCTTTAAAACATAATGTGCCCTTAAAACCTGCTGGTGGGTTTTGGGGGTTCAGAGGGTTGCGCTATTGCAAATAGTGTGCAGAGCTCTCATCAAGGCAGACAGTCAGACTACCTTGAAGAATCTTAAATGTGAAACATATTTTGGTTTGTTTACATTTTATCATTTACTTAATGATTCCATGTTTTGTTTTGATTTCTTGGGGGGGTTTCTAGAGAAAAAGAAAAACCTGAATATGTGTTTAAAGGACCAGTGTGTAGCCCATAGTGGCATCTAGCAGTGACGTTGCAACCAACTGAACACCGCTGCCTTGCCAATTACGGTTCCCACTGCAAAGTAAAAATGCAAAAGACCCACTCGAGAGCCAGTGTTTGGTTTGTCCAGTTTGGGCTACTGTAGAAACAAAATGGTGGCCTCTGTGCAACAGGACTCACTCCCTATATAGATATGAATGGCTAATTATAAACTAAATGAAAACTCAGTAGTTACAGATGACAGATAATTCTGAATATTATGTTCCATTTCTGCTTGTACATCCTCCTATATCCTACACACTGGTTCTTTAATTAGTGTTAATAAAAGCCAATACATTTGCATTTTTTAAAGTGACATTCACAAGTAATATGCATTTCGAAGCTCAGGCATGTCATTAAAGCCTTTGAAACAGCTTTCAGAGCCTCCACTGAGGGCTGGGCATTTGAATTTGCAGACCTTAAGTAGCTTGTGTTTTAATAACATGCCAGACTGCATTCACACTGTTCACCTTGCAACTGTAATTTGAATCTTGCCGTGGTTACACTTAAGAACATTCTTACATTCTTCAGAGTTATTAAAACTCAAGAGCAGCGTTACAGAGGAAAAATTAACCATTAAGTAACTTTGGATGTTTACTGACCCCCATCTCCATGGCAGGGCCCTTTGCCTTGTGCAGGTCAGACTGTGTAAGACATCTTCTATCTGATTAAGTCTCCGCTCCCGTATTTTAATGAGAACTTTGCTCAGATATTCATCTTGAAAGTCTGCCAGTTGGCCTTTTTCTGACAGCATGCTTGATCTGTGCTCAGTCAAACTGTGACATTTCACTCTGTAGCTCCGCTTCTGAAGAGCTGGCTGAGCTGCTGTACCACATCTTTATTAGGTCACTCACGTCTTCATGCTTCTTTTCTGTGTGTTTGTGTCCGTCTGTGCATGCGTCTTTGTTCGTTCTTCCTGGGGCAGGAACGGCGGCGGTCGAAGCGGTACTTTCTGTGCCTGCACCATGATCCTGGAAATGATTCGTCACCATAGCATAGTGGACGTGTTCTTTGCTGCCAAAACGCTGCGCAACTCTAAGCCAAACATGGTGGAGACAATGGTGAGTCTGTCTGTACTGCAACATATACTGCTGATGGGTTATTTAGCACAGAGCCACACTACCCGTTTCTCTTATCTATCAAATACGTGCATTCCCCAAAATGTTCAACTACTCCTTTAAAAGTAAAAAAGTAAAAGTCTGTGGATTAGAGATAGAAGTGTGGTAAAGGTGGGTCCGCCAGAAACTAATTTATGCTCCATCTTTTAATAATAACATTATTTGTATAGCACCCTTCATACAAGGTTTGTAGCTCAGAGCGCTTTACAACAAGGAAACATTACAAAATTACATAAAAACATTAATAAGAAGGACCTATGTGACTTGCCTCACCACCACAACGGCGCTACCATCACGTACCTCTGCCTCACACCAACTGCACCAAGAAAAGCAGGGTGGGGATACAGACCCTGGTTCGGGTAGGGGGTAGAAGTAGGAGGGTAAAGATGAAAGTAGCGATGGGGATACAGACCCTGGTTCAGGTAGGGGGTAGAAGTAGGAGGGTAAAGATGAAAGTAGCGATAGGGATACAAACCCTGGTTCGGGTAGGGGGTAGAAACAGAAGAGGTAGAGATGAAAGAAGAGGTAGAGATGATGATTATCTTTTGATAATCTCAGTCCCGTGTTGAAAACTAAACCTTCGTTCTGTTCCCAGGAGCAGTACCGGTTCTGCTATGACCTGGCCCAGGAGTACCTGGACTGTTTGGAAGTCAGATAGCACCTATCCCTCTCTTCTCGTCCCACCTCAAGGAAATGGTCCGGATCCTGGATCCTTCTTCCTGGATTTTCGCCCCTGCCTCCTTAGTCCATGTATACATCTCTGGTTGTCTTCTTTGCCCTGCCTGGATGAAACGTCTGCCCTAAAGGCTGACGGAGAAAGCCTATACTGGACAACTTGTAACATACTTCTGAAACCCTTTTTGCTTTTTCCTCGGCGCTCTGATCCAGCCCCATACTCTTCTGTGCCACTTTACATCTGCCAAACCAGAGGACTCTAACAGGAGTGGAGTTCATTTTCTAAGACCACTGTCAAGGCAGCCTGTTGTACACCTCGCCAACGGCATTCAAAGAGCTCTGCTGTATCCTGCCTTACTATGAACAAACACTGAAAAGGAACTATAGTTGATGCCAACCACTGGGTGATATTTTGTGTTTGTTTGTAACACTGTAAATGGTGCAATCTGCTGTTGGTGAACATCCCATGTTGTACTGTACTATATTTGAACTTTATCATGGGTGAGGCTGACGATTGAAGGCTAGACAAGGGTTTAAAAGGAGAGTAGTCGGTCACAGCTGATGGACATATCTGTACAGTGGAATTGTCTTGGACCTAATTTCTCTTTATTTATTCTTTGTGTATATAGATGTTTTTTTTCCTTCCTTCGGGTGTTTCTAGATGTTTCAACGTCTTATCAATGTGCCAATCCATTCTCTCTGTGTCTGTAAATGGGTTAGGGTTCAACATCTGCATGCCCAGTCTTAAGTGTTTCATTGCAGTGTGTGGCCCAAGTCTGCTTTAGGTTGGATTCTGCGACATGAATCCCTCCGCTAGTCCTGAGAGAGCTCCATAAAAATAACCACGTGTTGCTGTGAAAATACGGCGAAACTCTGTCGCTTTCTAAATTTGTATTTATTCAATGTGTTTTATTTTCTAAATAGTGTATAAAACAGAAAAGAAATAAAATCTGCTGTTGCATAGCAGTCACACTTTTTGAGGGGATTTTTTTTGTACATCTCACAGACAAGGGCAGGGCAAGTCAGGTGAGACATAAATAGCCGGTCCTGGCGCCATTCACTACCAGTGTCAGAATAGATTGATAGTTAGCTTGTGAGCATTCTAGATGGATCACTGAATGGGTACAGGGGACCCCTGAACTGAATGTGTGTGGTTACTGAGTTCCAATCAAATAAGTGAAAGTTGAAAAACAACCACAGACATGCAAAATGACTTCAAAGAGATTCATAATGGCTGCTAAGAGAAACAAAACCACCACAAAGGGATGCAAATGGCAACAAAGAGACACAAGACAACTACAGTGAGAATCAATATGACCACATGGGGTCAATACAACTACAAATAAGTGCAGAATAACAACAGAGACTCAAAACAACCACAAAGAGATACGGCATGATGACAAAGGCATAAAGCATGTATAGAGATGCAAAACAACTACAAATAGATGCAAAATGACCACAAAGAGGCAGAAACAACTACAAAAAGATGCAAAATGACCACAAAGAGACAGAAAACAACTACAAATAGATGCAAAATGACCACAAAGAGACAGAAAACAACTACAAATAGATGCAAAATGACCACAAAGAGGCAGAAAACAACTACAAATAGATGCAAAATGACCACAAAGAGGCAGAAAACAACTATAAATAGATGCAAAATGACTACAAAGAGAGAAAACAACTACAAATAGATGCAAAATGACCACAAAGAGACAGAAAACAACTACAAATAGATGCAAAATGACCACAAAGAGACAGAAAACAACTACAAATAGATGCAAAATGACCACAAAGACGCAGAAAACAACTACAAATAGATGCAAAAGAGACAAAACTGTCACAAGGAGACACAAAACCAGAAAAATGAGACACAAAATGAGAATAATTAGACGTAAAATGAACACAAAGAGAGAA
>OMNN01099341.1:7178-17808 GCA_900302755.1 Chromis chromis | reverse complement strand
TCAGCTCTCTGTCCTCATTGGCTAATGGAAATGGGGGGGAAGGCCCACCCCTTCCCACCTCTGCCAATAGGTGCCATCATTCATATCATCTTAGCCAATCAGAAAGCATAAAATAAAGTTACACCACAGATGGAGGTTATAGCTTATGGGCATCCCACAACCCCCAGGCTCCAATTTAAGGATTGGACTGGTTACTGTATGTAGTCATTGGTTTTGCAAGCTTCAGAGTTAGCAAAGCTGTGTGAGAAAGAGTGAAAAGGTCCAAAGAATATTTTGGCACTTACTGAAATGAAAGAGATAAAGAAGCTTGTGGCCAAAGAGTTTTGAGAGATAGGAGGGCTGTGTTTGGTGGCAGAGTCAGTTTGGAACTGTGGCAGAAGGCACTTGCGCGATGGAAAGAGGAGAAAAGATGGGACAAGCACCACAGCAGGGTGGCCACCTCCCGTGGGGAAAAAGCAGAGCAGCCTAGAGGCACTCACTCCCAGCAACCCAGGACACCAGCGAAGTCTACAGAGTGTGCTGTCTGAAGAGGACCTGCTGAGAAGACCTAACCTGGACTCCTCTAACACCACATCTCCACATACCAGCCTTGTGCCTATCCTGGTCTAATTTCAACTCCTGTGCCATATCACTTATTTTGGACAGTTACTTTTCCAAATTCTTTCATAAACATGTCTACAAATCTCCAATGCATGACTCTGGGACTTGTCGTGTAAGCCCTACTCACCTACTGGAAAATTTGGCTACGATTTAGCTTTGAAATGAGCTTACCCAAATCCTTAACTTAGCACTGGTACAGAACCAAATGACCTGTTGTCACAGGCTACAGGACTTCCACAGTATCCAGTTTAGACAGCACCTCTGCAAAGTATACCCCATCACCAAAAACCATCACCGTGGGTTACCTCTGTACTGCCTCTTGGTCTGGCTCTCCATCTGAACCCTCCTCATCCACCGGAGCTACTGCCTGGATAGGATGCTGAGAGAGGCAAGAGGTTTACGGGTCAACGCTAGTTCAGCACACGAGGACAAAATGCAAAAGATGTACACATTCAAAAATGCAGACTCTCACCGGGCTGGCGACTAGTGGCGAGGGCCCTCGGGGCCTCTTTAGGAGCTGAGCGTGTAGTTGAATGTTGGCCCCGCCGTCGGAAGCTCGTCGGCCCAGAGGCCCCATGCCGTTGAGCAGCTGCAGGGTAGGTGGCTGCAGCAATGATTGCTCCTGGAGGATCAGCAGCCACACAAGGTCAGGTTAGAGTGGAAAATGAACAAAGTAAACTGATGGCTTCCAGAAACCTTCTAATACCAACTTGAATTGAGCTTAACCCAAATGACTGTACCTTGTACTCCAGCTGCTGTGTGGGCTGCAGGCTCTGTGTGGGCATAAGTGTGTGCATTTGGCCCATAGTTGGGGCAAGTGGGGGGAAGGGGGGCTGGGGCAACGCACCACGAGGGAAACCCGGTGGCAGTTTCTGGAGGTCCTCCTGCATCTCTGTCCTGTGGGGGAAAGAGAGAAAATGACAAAGGACTCAGGCGGTGTTTATGTTTACGTGGTAGAAAGAAGCTCATACACTAGGCAATGTCTTATTTGGGATAGATAACCTATACTCCACCATTCCTGTATCAACACACCCTCAAATAAACACTGGTGACTTGCGATCTCCCACAGATTTTTAATAGGCTATAAATAGCTAGCAGCTATTACATTTGATTGCTTTAAAGCTGACACGGCAGTCGAACTCGCTCCGTAGTTGGCAGAAACAGCATATACAGTTTTTGTAAGCAGCATTAAAGAATACAACTGATATCAGACAATATGCAAGAAAAATGAGCGTCAGTTCAATTCTCACCTCAAATTAAAAAAGATACTTGAGCCGCTAAAGGTCACAGGACTTACAATCACACAACAATAATGATAACTAGCAGTTAATAATGTAGTGGAGGAGTTGTGTCTGTGTTACCTTTGGTCTGGTACCCCTACAGTGTGCCGCCTCATTGAAAGGTAGCGAGCCATAGCCTCAGGAGATGGCTCTTCTCCTTCATCACTATCCAGGGCCATGCTGCCATCGGGCTAAACAATAAATACACACATATTTGGTCATTTGAAGTGCCCTTTGGTAGTTTCCATTGCATGCTTGTGTGCATATGTAGCACCATTAAAAGAAAATTCTCATTTTAAATGTATTCCAGCACCAAAACACATGCTTTAAAGTTGAGTTCTTCTATTAAAATCCCTGCTGCAGTGCAGTCATCTGACGCATTCTCGTGTTTCGCAGCGTTTGTGAGTCACAGCCTCTGCGTGTTATGTTAGAGTGTGTGTGTATGCATGTGTGATTGGTTGTGACAGATAATAGACTATGAGATGGATCCCAGGCTACTCTGGAGTAGTAAACAATAGTACTAAACCATAAAAACTGGACAGGCAGACAATTCCTTACTAGCTTAAGGGAGTAAAGGAGCAACAACATGTTGTAATCAGTCAAATTCTATAAGTCAGTTGGGGTTAGAGCTGTGGTTTGGGATAGTGGCTGGGATCCATGAGGAAAAGTCCTGACTGCTTTAAGCTTGCTTATCAGGCGTAATGACCCTAACTTCTGGCCACCCACTGCGAGGCTGACGCAACCAAGTGGACTCCATTGTTGACTCACCTCCACAATCTGGTTCTCTGGGTTGATGAGCTGGACGTGGGGAACGGTCATGCTAACGGGATTACCTTGTGGGTCTGTCTGCTGGACACAAACACAGAGAGCTCATGTAAAGGCTGCTCTAATTTTACAACAATCTTCTTAGAGCAGTGGGATTGACGGATATGGGTTAAAGCCAATCAACTCCATTTGGTAAACAGACACGATGACCACTGTGGGTCACACTGATGAGAGTTATGTGAAATCCACTGTTCTTTGAACTCCTACAATCAACGTTTGCTTTTATACCAAATGAGTAAGCTCTTAATATAAAGAAAACATAGTCACAAAGACGTATTTATACATCAAAGCACTATGCAGACATGATCTTTCAATAAACTTTGGGGAATGCTGAGATATTGTTGTGATCCACTGACTCTAGAAACCATCTTTAACTATCACAACTTGACACCGACTGTAAAATCATTTATCGTGACAACACTGATGTAAAATGAATCACCTGTACAGCGTTTAGAGGATAGCTAATGGAGCGCGGCGTGGGCGGGGCAACACGCAGGGTCTTGTGTTTCTTGAGGCGGTCAGCCAGCAGACTGTAGATGGCACTGTAGTGATCATATGCATCTGTTTGTAGGGACTGGAGAGGAAAAGACGTATGAACATGAGTTGTAATGATGACTTATGACAAAAGACAGAGCTGAAAATTGAATTACAGCGACATATTTGTGTCCAACCTGAAGTGTGCGCTCTCGGTCCAAGCCCATCTCAGACATGGCTATGAGCACCTGCTCATTGATAAGCTCTATCTCCCTCTCCGTCTTCACTTGCTCACACTCTGCTATCAACTGGAAGGGAGAACAGACAGGAGAAACATGAAGCTAAATGAATAATTTGACATTTTGGGAATTGACTCTCTGTTGAGGCAGATTTGGTGAGATGCACACTGACAAACTGTTGTTTTTGCACTGCAGGGACGAAAGAAATATGTGTTAGTAAACCTCAGAGGTGCTGGTAATTTAGTTGAGTTAGCTGCTGGCTACAAGAAACCTATTTACCAGACAGATATTAGAGCGGCATCATTTCCTCTTGTCAAACTCTCCATTAAAAGCAAACTATGGCTGAACAATTAATTCAAATCTAAATCACAATTTGAAACACTTCGATTAGTAAACCTCAAAGGCTACAAGTCATGATATTTGTCTTGCAGCGCTTCTAATCCAGGGTTTAAACTGTTGTGTCAGTGATTTTACAAACTCATGCTGTCCTCCTTGTATGGCTTTTGATGGCATCTCGTGGTAATGCTTCATCACATGTTTAAAATCTATTACAAAGTGATTATTGAACTGAAGCCTGAATTTAATATCGGTCAGAAAATAAACACAGTTGGATATTTTCCTCAAATCATTCAGTCCTATTTTGCTTTAGCTTTTAACAACATTGAAAGAGCCTGGTCACTTTGGTGCCAAATGACTGCATATGTCAATGCACTACTGATATGTAAAAGTCATTAATGAAACACTGACTCATTTTTTAAATATATCTAGTGATAACCAGGTTATTTAGCACAGCAGGCACTGCAGGGTAGGGTCATTTCAGTGAGAACAATGCAGACTAAGGCTATCCAAACATAAATAAATATACTTATAGTAGCAAAAAGAAACAATGAACTGCATGGGAAGAACACAATTACCAGACAGACAAATGTTGCTTTGCTGAATAGTTCTAAAGAGGTCTCACCCTGTCGAAGTCTGGGTCTGGGTCTCCTAGTCTCATCCACTTGTTCTTACAAATCTGCTCCATCGTCAACCGTCTGCTGGGCTCCAGCACTAACATGTGTCTGATCAAGTACTCACAGTCTGCAATAACACATAAAAACATACAGGTAAATGGTCTGCACTTATATAGCGCCTTTTTCTAACTTAGCGGTACCCAAGGCGCTTTACAATGTGTTTCGCATTCACACACACATTCACACACCAATGGCGACAGAGCTGCCATGCAAGGCGCTAATCTGCCATTGGGAGCAACTTCGGGTTCAGTGTCTTGCCCAAGGACACTTCGGCATGTGGGAGGGGGACCGGGGATCGAACCGCCAACCTTGCCATCAGTGGACAACCCGCTCTACCACCTGGGGCCCCAGCAAGTTCCTGTGAGTGTCAACACATGGATGTATCCATATCTCTTACTATAAAAATACAGTCTTTGGTCCACATTTCACCAGCTTTTAACACATGTAACATCAGCAGAGTTTGATGTCTGACAAGTATGGCAAGCCAAGGTTCCACAATGGTTTGTTTTGCCATTTTTATATGTCAAAATGGAGATGTGGACTGATTCGTTGGACTGAACTGGTGTGCATACGGTTCATATGTTCATTTATTATATGTGCAAAGTGAGAAGCTGCTTCTGTGTTATCTACATGTTAAAATTGAACAACCCATGAGGCTCATTTTGTAGCATGAGCTCCCTACTTGATCACATTTTGTGTAGGGACGTGGACATGATGAGAGGCCATCTTGTGTTGGAGGTTAAAAGGGAAACACGCCTCCAGAGCAGCTCTTTTATTGGTTCACTGAGAAGGTGGTTTGATTATAGATGTGTCTTGATTGGCCGGTTTAAACTGGAAGACAAGCCCCTGCCCTATAAATGAGAGTGTAATGGCGGAGAAGCGAGGGAACTGCTAACTGTTGGATGCAATTGTTTGAAAGTTTTCTTGTAAGTATTTCTGTGTCTTATTCTTTCCTCTGGAGATGTGATGTTTACCTCCGCCAAGGGAAGCGGAGGTTATGTTTTTGCCGGCGTTTGTTTGTTTGTTTGTCCGTTTGTTAGCAAGATAACTTGAAAAGTCATGAACGGATTTTGATGAAATTTTCAGGAAATTTTGATAATGGGACAAGAAAGTGGTGGTTAAATTTCGGTGCCCGTCAGCATGATGTTTGTCTCCCACAAGGCTTCCTACACCCCCCCTATGCAACACCCAATGTTATATTTGAGGGTGAAAATACAAACACTCGTGTGAAATTATCCAAATTCAGCAAAAAATATTTTTTACAGAACTTGTTTGTGGTCCAAAATAACAACAAAACTGCTGACACAGATTGAGCCCACGTTACTTCAGTCATAGCGTTCTTTTGGACAGTAATATATCAAAAACAATGTAAACTATCATTTATCAGACTTAAGTTCCCAGAACAATAGTCAGGGCAGGGATGTCTTTCCAGCTGGAGGTGTTCTGTGCTCAGTTTTCACAACATACTCTGTTTGATAAGTGAAGACGGTAAGTATTAACCTTTGTTATACCTCAAAACAATGGAAGACTTTGGGGGAATAACCCAAACACTCACATTGCAGGCGCTTCATCTTTATGCCATAGTGAAACCAGAAACAAGCATCCTTTTACAAACTAATCTCCCAATATATTGCAAAAATCACAAATAACTGCTATTTTCTTTGCTCACTAACTGAATGTAAGAGTATTGAATTGCTGGTCTGGTATAAAACATCTCTTCTGTTTGAGCTTATTTGTTCAGTTTTTTTTGCACCTCGCAAATACACTCAGCAAAATAAAAATCATTTGGGTTTGTTGTGTCTTGCAGGTTTCAGTCTCACCTGTGGGAAAGAGCTTTTAACACAGGAAGCCCAAACTGAGAGGTAAGCTGCCGTTAATTCCCCCTGTGCTGCAGCGAGAGCCGGAGGGCATTAGGTTGGACACCCTGTCAGGTTTTGGATGAAAGGTTACTCTGTTGTTGGTCTCCAAGATTTAGATTAATGGTCTCTCTCTGAGCGGTCTGCCCTAATTATTATTCTGCCTCAGCGAGAGCCGGGCCACTTCGGTCGGTTTTCTAAGTGGAAAAATACAGCAGATTTTCTGGAAAGCGCGAGATCCCCTCCTATACCTACTGAAAATGCTTTAGTTGATTGTTCTTAATGAAAATGCACGCAGCTGGAGAATGAAACCACGACGCTTAGTTTAAGTAGATGTTAAGATAAAAAAAGGGGAAGTCAGCACTGGTGTATTTTAATAATGATCTTTCTAGGAACTTTTAGCTGCCTTCGTGCAACCACATAGGAAAATGTGGCCACAGGAATTTGCAGCCACAAGAGCATTAGTGAGGTCTGAAAATAATAATTATAATACATAATACTTATATAGTGCTTTTCAAGACACCCAAAGACGCTTTACAAAGTAGGTAGGGACACAAACAAAAGTAAATAGAATATAGTGGAGAAAGGAGCATGTAGAAAAGGGGGGTTATGAGTTGTAGGCAGTGTTGAAAAGATGTGTCTTTATGGATTTCTTGAATATGGAGAGTGAGGAGGATTCTCTGATGCTTTTGGGGAGTGAGTTCCAGAGGGTGGGAGCAGAGATGGAGAAAGCTTCATCACCCCAGGATGGTGGTAGATAGGAGGCTAGCATCAGCAGAGTGGAGGGTGGAGGTGTGGAGGAGTTCAGTCAGCTCGCGGGGAGCCAGGTTGTGGAGAGCTTTGTAGGTGATCAGGAGGATTTTGAAGTGGGTTCGCTGGGGGACGGGGAGCCAGTGGAGGTGTTGAAGGATGGGGGTAATGTGATCACGGGTGTGGGAGTGAGTAAGAAGGCAGGCAGCAGAATTCTGGATGTATTGAAGTCCCTTGAGTGTTTTGGATGATGTTCCGTAGAGAAGACTGTTGCAGTAGTCAAGTCTGGATGTGATGGACAGAGGCGAGAAATGGTTTTGAGGTGGAAGAAGGCTGTTTTAGTGATTTGGTGAGAGATTTTGGATGTTTTCTGATTCGTCACAGTTTAGTTTGAGGATGTTTGGTTGCAGCCATGACTTTATTTCTGTGATGCAGTTGTAAGAGTCAAATGGGTGACAGTGGTGATCGTTTTGGTGGAGATATAGAGTTGGGTGTCGTCAGCAAAACGGGGAAACTGGAGTCCATGATGGCGGATTAGGCGGCCAAGGGGGAGCATGTCGAGCAGGGGTCCTTTTTTAGGATGAGAGCTACTTTCAAACAATAAAATAAGTCCCAAGCTACTTCTACTCCCCTTATTGTTTTTTAAAATTTTTGCCGGGTACATACTTAGCATGGGCTGCACGGTGGCTCGGTTGTTAGCACCGTCGCCTCCCAGCTAGAAGATCCCCGGTTCGCGTCCCGTTTAGGACGCCTGGGATATTTGTGTAGAGTTTTTTCTTCACCGGGTGCTCCGGCTTCCTCCCACAGTCGAAAAACATGCTGAGGTCAACTGATTATTGTAAATTGTCTGTAGGTGTGAATGAGAGTGTGCTTGGTTGTCTGTCTCTATGTGTAGCCCTGCAATAGGCTGGCGACTTGTCCAGGGTGACCCCTGCCTTCGCCCAAGTCGGCAGGGATAGGCTCCAGCCCCACGACCCTACAGAGGTTTAAGTGGTGTATAGATAATGGATGGATGGATGGACATATCTAGCACATTATTATATGCTTATCTTTAATGAGATCCATCTCCCACTCTTGATGGAAACAGTACGCCTTCTGTTTTTTCTTCGATGGACCTGCTTCAGTCATTGTTTATCTCCAAACGGTACACTAGCTTTAGTAACAGTAAAATAAAATCCAAATTTGAACGTGATTGGCTGAGATTCTTTGTGGGGTGGGGTAGGGGAGGTTGGATAGATACAGAGTTGTAATAAGTAGACGGAGTTTGTATCGATTCTTTTTCTTTTATTATTTTTTTCCATTTTGGATTTGCTTGGCGAGCAACTTATTGAGGGCTACCTGTTGGAGACCCCTGATGTAGAGGATGAAGAGGAGGGGGCCGAGAACTGAACCTCGGGACGCTGATGTTGGGTGCTACAGTTCATCAAAAAGGTGTCACATGAGGTTAAATTAATTTGGATGTTTCCCAGAATAAAACCTCCTGGTGAAATCTAACATCTTGTGATTTACGCTCCTGCTAAATAATGCAGATCGGCAAAAATCGGGTCATCTTGGGGGGGTTTTGTTTGTCCCAGCAGCCCTCGGAGAACCTTGTGTGAACTGTAGACGAGATTTGTGTGAAGATTTGGATCTCTGAGACTGCTGCTGGCGATGGAGGCACAATAGGACACACAGTACTGTACCAGAGAGGCAACCTGCTAACATGATCTGGCTTCAGTGGGTGTTAAATTATACCGCAGTCGTGTGTGGGGGTGAGATTGTGTGAAAGGAGCTGATAGGGTGAGAGGGAAAAGGGGAGGGAGGGAGAGCAGGAGAATGTGATTAGAAAAAGAGTGAGCTGGAGAAAAAAAAAAAAGAAACGCCACGAGAGAGATAAACGGAGCGTGGTATCGGTTGTTTCACTGACTGTCATGATGCCTTCTCATATTCTGTCTCCCTCTCTCTTACAGTAGTAAAGAGTTATATGATCCTCTTGGCTGCCGGTTAGATGCTCCAGTCACTTATCTTGTTACTGGCTCTGAGCAGCCACTTGTCTCCATCATATCTTCATTGTGTACAAATAAACCATTGTTAGTTCTTTCAACCGGACACCATTTTGTACTGTTGGGATTTGTTAGGATTTGAGGTTAGTGAGGTAACTCCAGGATTAACTCGGGGTTTTCTGGTGCTACAACAGTCCTTCACTTCTTCCTATCAGGGTACATCACCATAACTTACCCTAAACAGCTCCGGAGCAGGTTATGTTCGAGTTAAATCAACACATATTACAACACAACCGACTGACCAATTAGTTATAGTTATAGTTAAAACCCCGAAATTAGCAGTAAACCTACGTATCTGTCTATCTGTCAGCTTGAATCATGTTTTTACATTTGTTCTTTACTTGTGACAACGCCAAGCATCTGAAAAACAGACTAAAACTGTCTTACACACCATCAAGGTTACCGAATTCATCACCACGAAACATCACTAGACTATCTATTCTTTAACCCTTTAAGACCTGAGCCTCAAAATGTCCGCCTGGTCTTTTTTTCTTATTTTGATTAGAAAAAGGTAAGAAAATGTCCTGTGAGTGCTGGTGCCCATTTTTTCGTTGCGCTTTACAGCCAATATGGTGTCATTACGGTAATTTTACGGTAATTTCTTCCAGTGGATTCCTGGGGGGGCACGAATGAAATTACCGTAATGACACCATATTGGCTGAAAAGCGCGACGCCTAAGCTTTCAGAAACCGTTGGATTTTTTTCCGATAGCACAAACGGTGACATATTTACGGTATTCCAAAGTGCGCTAGCCCAAACGTGTCGCTGATGACGCACTAGGACTTAAAGGGTTAAACAATTTGTCGCTTTTAAAGGGGTAATATAAGGTGAATAATAAAAGTTAGACAATCTTGTGCTGCATACTAATCTGCCAAGGAAACTTGCATCTAAGCAACTTATACATAATTAAACTTTACTCAGATCATGCCATATTAGTAGTATTATCAAGGACACCACCCATCCACAACACGGACTGTTCACACTCCTGCCCTCAGGACGGAGGTACAGGAGTGTGAAATGCAGGACGACCCGTCTAAAGAACTCTTTCTACCCCACTGCCATCAGAATCCTCAATAGCTGACCGGACTACACTAAGGACACTTTACAAATCTTATTGCACAACAGACACTTTAGAGTTAATATTTACTTATTTTTATTTTTATTGTATTTTATTTTTGTATATACTATTTTTTATACTTTATTTCTGGTAAACTGAGTGGACAGAAAAGTAAGCATTTCATTGTACAGGGAAATGTGTTTCTTTACTGTGCACATGACAATAAACACTTTGCTGTTGCTCAGCAGCACTTCAAGATTCAAGATTCAGAGATATTCCAACCCAACCATAAAGACATACAAATTTAGCCCATGTCACAGTTGCTCAGGTTTTTACAAACGCCCATTTCTCGCACATTCAACACAATGACTGCTAGAACTTACTTTCTAATATACCTTCTAATATACAGCGAACCCTGACATAACATTACAACCAGCTGCCTAATATTGTGTAGGTTCCCCCCCGTGCTGCCAAAACAGCTCTGACCCACAGAG
>OMNN01099337.1:0-21620 GCA_900302755.1 Chromis chromis | reverse complement strand
ATAAAAATCCTGTTGAACATTATTCAGTAAAAGCATCTGGATTTGTTTGAGTTAGCTCGAAGACGTTCCACCTCTCATCCAAGAGGCTTCATCAGTTCTAAACTGACTGGTTGGGAGTTCCAGATTTTATACTCTTCAGGATCCATTAACACTATTGAAACTCCAGTCTGCTGGGTGAGTGTTGCCCCTCACCTCATTATGCGAGTCGTTAGGTCATTCCCTCTCACAATGGGGTTTGTTAGGGCCCTTTGCGGCCAGGTGTGAATGGTGCGGGTCGTTAGGTGGCACAGACTGGAGTTTCAATAGTGTTAATTGCTCCTGAAGATTGAAACTACGAGGATAACCATGACCTGGATGACTGAGAATCTTCACAGACAACATTATTCAGATGTGTACAGTCATTTTATTGATAATTATGGACATAAATACCTTCCAGATTTTTTTTTTTTTTACAGCTGCAGTAAAAATAAACTACAAACTGTATATAATACAATATTGTAGACACATTATTTCTGGTTCATGCCGTACTGGAAATACATCTACAACAGATAACATAAAAGTAGCAGCAGTTGCAGAATGTTGTGTAGCGCTGCATAGGTTGGCTGCATGTCTACAGGCAAGAAAATGGAATGATACATCTGTAACGGAAAGAAAAACTGTGAGAAACTTTAGTCCTGACAACACCATTTGCCGTTCAGAATAGATTATCTCCACACAGCCGGCCAAATCTTAACATGCTGTTGTTGTTGTTGTTGATGTGTGGAAAACCAAATTGATGTTTCTTGAGTTATGTTGGTATAAATCTCTGTCCACATTGAGCTGCCTGAAGTAAAGTGAGTAAATTTCACAAGGCAGATTTGTGCCTTTTTTAGTAATTAGTTTGGGAAACAGCCTGTGCTTTAACTGCCTGTTCTCTTTCAGGGTTATAGAGGAAGAGCTGAAGAATGTCCCCTCAGAGGACGTCCCACCCTTCACTCCGCTGGATGTGCAAGTCAAGAGTGAGCAGGAGCAGAAGATGGTGACCCAGCTGGGCAAAATGATCCGTATCATTGGCGACAGAGTGAAGGACGACAAGGAGTTCCAAGAGTGAGTTTCAAAGCCACTTTATCTCAGAGCTCATGTTGGAATTTTGGAGAACATTTTGAGTATTCTAAAGTGTTTTCAATAAAACATTTTCAGGCTGTTTCCGTCTTCTCTTTATGTTTCAGTGCAATAGACGGGGTGGCCCGTGGCTCCGGCTCCAAGTGGGACAGATTTAAGGAAGTGGCAGACAAAGTGTTTGAACACGGGATCACCTGGGAGCGGATCGCTGTACTCTTCTATGTTGCCGGCAAACTGGCTCTCAAGGTGGGTTGTTTTCTCTTTGCTGCACATCACAATCAATCGTGTAAAAATCTAACATACTTGTCATTTTCGATGACATCTTTGTTGTTAAATGGTCATTCGAGTGCAGTTTTGCAAAAAAAAGGCATCTTACATTACATTGGGGCAGTGGTGTACTAGTGGTTTGTGAAGCGAACTTGTAATCGGTGGGTCACCGGTTTGAGTCCCCGGACTGGTAAGAGGTTGAGGTGGGGAAGTGAGAGCGACCGCTTGTCCCAGTCACCACCACTGTGGGCCCTTGAGCAAGGCCCTTAACCTCTGACTGCTCCCCGGGTGCTGCACCGCGGCAGCCCACTGCTCCTAGTATGTATAGTTAAGGTTAACTTTGAATAGGATGGGTAAAATGCAGAGAAGGAATTTCCCCAACGGGATCAATAAAGGTTAGATTATTATTATTATTATTATTATTAAATCAATTTAAATAACTGCTGAAGCATACAGAAAGTATTTCTGATTATTATTAAGCTAACAGATTCAGAATAATGTGTAAATTCAATAACCATTATTTCAGTAGTCGTTTTTGGACCTATACTAAAAGTTAAGCCGAGATTGAAGCGTCAGGAGATCCATCAAGGTAAATCCAGTCGGTACATGTCTTAAATTCCTCACCTTTTTTTGTTTCACTTGTAAGATTAGCTGCCAGAAATGGAAGCGGTTAACCTGGTACACCTAACTTTTTCATTTAGTTGCACGAGCAGCAACTTGGCTGCATCCAAAATTTTTCACCCCGCCTTAAGTTCAATCAGAAGACTTTTTACACTTTTGCCACTCAAACATTCCGTGCTGATGTGGAGATAGGAATTGTGTCCTCTCAGGAGTAACATTATCTTCTTTCTCAACTTTTACATTCGTCCATCAGATGGTGGAGGCTCATCTCCCTCAGTCAGTGAGGGAGATCCTGAAGTGGACTGTGGACTTCTTCAGGAAAAATCTGCTGGGCTGGATTCGGGACCGTGGCGGATGGGTATGTCAGCTGTTTTTAGTTTTTCTGCTTTCCTTCAGGGCACTTTTCTCTACCATTTGAGGTACAAGCTGACACTCATGATCATATAGCCTCTCTGTATGCTGTGTTTATTTATTTATTCAGCGTAATAAACAGTCAATATGTTAGGGTTTAATCAGGCCATTATCAGGGCATGTTGTTGCATTGAGGCATACTGGGAATGTTATCAACTTGGTAAGTGTCTCTCACTAGATCTGGCAACTTTTAAGACCCCTTTGCAATTTTCTTTCTCCCAAAGTAACGCCTAGTGACAAGTCTACTCCAGGACAGAGATTATTTAGTTATTTAGTAGTTGATATTTATCAGTGGAAGTCTTTTAATTTCGCTGTGTCTCTCTCTGGACTGACTGTAGTCAGTGAATGGGGGACCAGTCAACCAATCAGCAGTCAGACAGAAGCGTAAATGTGCCTATAAAAACTATCACTGATCCTTGTTGTTTGTCAAGGAAACTGGACTTTAAGTTTCTTTTAAATTGACCAAATTGACTCATCTACTTAAGCAGTTTTTTTCTTTTTTTAAAAAGTATTAAAATACACAAAAGTGCTCACTTTACGGTATACTTCCTCCTGCGGTGTAAGGACACAGCCATTGTGAGTATGAAACATATTTCCTATGCCTGAGTGCCGGAGACTCTAGCACAATGACTCTTTTGTTTACTACACCACAACATAAAACAATAGGTTTTTGTAAATAGAGCATTGTAACTGCCAGACATGAACTCTGGTTTTCAAACTGTCTACATGCAGTACATCAGAAAGATGTACTGCAACATATTTTCAGAATTGTTTGCAATTTTTGGAAAATCAGACCCTGAAATTTCTCATTTCTAAAGGTATTTAGACCCTTTGATGTGGCACCAAGCTGTAGTTAGGTTTATCCTTTAATTATCTCTGGAGATGTGTCTAGAACCTAATTGGAGTCCACATGTCACAAATCGGATTGGACATTGTTTAGAAAGGCGCGCACCTGTGTGATCCCATGATTCACACGGCATCTCAGGACAAAAACTCAACCCTCTCAGAAGACCTCCATCATGTACCTGTAGCGAGGTATAGATCAGGGCCTCGGTAATTGTGAAATGGATGAAGTTTGATGTAGTTCCCTGTTCGTAATGGCAGGTCCTGTGGTTTCATAGTTCTAGGAAGTGTTGAGTTAAACTGTAGCGTGTGTGTTTGTGTCTCCACAGATCAACAGTTTCTCAGACCTGGCGGTGGCGTCAGTGCAGCGCGTGTCGTCTTTCAGCTGTCAGAGCTACGGCTTCGTCATCATCTTCGTTTCGGGCCTGGCTTTAGGAAGCTTCATCACCTGGAGGTTGACCAGACAACTCTGAGGCTGGCACACACACACACACGAACACACACACACGCCAGATATGGGTCACTCTTGTGTTTACCAAGTGATTCCAGCCTTTACCTAGTAGCTGACTATAAATCATTTGTTGTTCAGTGCTATCATGTGAGGACAACACATCTAGCAAAGTGAGCATGTTGCTATTCAATGGTTTACATTAACGCAGGGATTTTTAGTAAAATGTTCCTGACCCACTCTATTGTACTACCTTCCATAATGTTATCTATGCAAACAAGAAATGTTCACTGTAATATACGGAATCATGAGAAAGCAAATCCAAAAATGGCAGTGTGAGCTATATTAAGGCCTCTAGTTTCACTGCAGTAAACAGACAGCAACACTGTTGTCTTTGTGCCGCTAAAGCACTCAGCTTAATGCATCACCGCAGGGATTCCCTCCATTTGATCGTTTCTCGTTTCTCAATCCTGGCGTGACCCAGTCGATCCGGTGTCATCGTGTTACTGCTCTGTTGTCGAAGGGAGACCCCTGAGGGACCAAAGCAGCCTTCTCAGATGTGATGCTGTCGATAGATCACTACGACCGACAAGGCAGTATTCATTTTGACACCTGACTTAGAATTAACATAGTTATTATATTCAAAAATGTCTTGGCTTTTGTTTGCTTTACTCAACATAAACTAAAAGATAGGCTAAAAGCGCTACAAATATCCGGGGAGAAAAAGTGGATATTTAGCTAGTTAGACCACTAGCAGCACTAATCTTTTTTTTTTTAAATCATCAGATTAGTGATCAGCCATGATTAGCTCACACTTAATAGCTCATCAGTTTGGACCGTTAATTCAGTTACCTTATACAAGAATTAATATGCAACCAAGTTAGCTGGATTTACATTACAGGTTTATTTATATAACTGTATATATGTTTTATTGTGTTGTTTTGCATTTGATGGCCAGTTTGAGCAAAAACAGAAACAATTTGCATATTTGTATGATTAACGGTACTGTTCCTCTCTCAGAGAAGCTGAGCAAATACCCACGTCTGAAATAAAGTTCTATGTAACTAAAATCCAACTTGGTTGCACATCAAATTATCTATGAAGTCTGAATTACCCTTCCTGAACTGATGATCTGTTATGTGTGAACTTACCACATAAAGTCATGGTAACTTCATGGTTTGTTAATGGCAAGAGAAATTCACAATACATCCTGCATTAATTCATGCATTAAATCATAATGAATCATGCATTAGTTAGGCATTTTTTTGTATGTTTCTTTTGTTTTCTCTACTGTACCAAAAATGCACCAAAATGTGCATTCTGTCTACTGTCACACCTCTGACTGTTACATCTGACAGATGACAAAGGAACCCTGACTGGACACTTTATTGTGAGACAGCAGCAAAAGCGTAAAATGGTAGTATGTTGTTATACCACATGAAAAATCATATCGGTTGTGGTGTAGTAGTGGAATAAATGTACATTCCACTGTTTACCTTCACTCTGCAAGTCCATAACCCAATAACACTGCAGTTTTACACCAGCACAACCAACTCAAGTGTCATATCACATTTAAATTTCATATATCTCCTGTGCAGGATTCTATCCAGTTGAAAACAAGTGGTTGTGTATTTACGATAGGCCTGTAAAACAAATGACGATCCAATAATGTTGTCAGTGAGAGCAATTTATTCAGCAAAAAACACAATAATTACGTGCTCTGTGCTGCCGTTTCCTTTCAGTTAGATATGACCAAGCATTAGATGAAAACAATATTTTAATATTCACGGCAGCGTACTCAAGCCTCGACAACGCTCTGCGGTACAATAAAGCCTCGGCAGCGCTTGGCGATGTGCAGCAGAGTCCGGTGGCGGCGCACGCGACTATTCGAATATCAATATTATTATCCGAATATTCTGGACCAGTCCTATTTAAAAACTTTTTGCTTACAAACATACCGCCATGAAACTAGAGGCTAAAATCTGCAGGTTTTAAAGATGCATATTAATTTGCTTTGCCAAATATCATTGTCTTTATTTTCTTTAAAACTCTGACAGTCCTTGGAAAATTCTGAGTTTAAAATTGAAAAATTGTGATGTAAATGCGTTGCACTGTTTTATTGTCACATAGGTATTACGGCTTATTTGCACAAGCAATAAATCATTGGTTTGCTTTTTTAAAGGAGACACATTATGCTGATTTTTAGGTCTGTAAAGTCTTGTAAGCTGATCAGAGTTACATCATACAAACCTAATGTGATAAAAACTGTTGTCAGTACAAACTTTTCCGGGTTCATAAACATCAGGTTGCAAAATCGGACTCCTCGAGGACGGTGCTTAATTTCTAAGATCTTTAAAAACCAGCTCTCATAAACGGCTTCTTTTACTTGTAGTTTATAGCCAGCAATAACCAGGAAGGAGCAGCCAAAGAGATTTTAAGCCGAGGTCCAAACTTTGTCATCCATTTTTGCAGAGAATGACATTCAGGGAATTTGTGCTTTTGATTTGTCAGAAGTCTAATTTGCTGAATCTTCTGGGGCTTTGCCCTGTAGTGGAGCTCCTGGAAGCTGTTTTGCTGGAAAAGCATGTTTTGGATATATTTTTGAAAGCTTGGTTTCTGCATAATAGTGGAAAGGCATTAGGCTGAGTGTAGCACAAAAGAAGCAGCCGGGTTTCAACTGACAGATGTCCAATTTAATTTTCCCCAATCGGCATTGATTTTTGTGCTTATCAGGCACATTAGAGTGTGAGAAATGTGGCTTGTAGAGCTTTAAGGTGTTTTTCATTCATTTGAAAAATTGATATTGGCCAAACCATCATTATCTGATTTTTTTAATATACTTAAATCTCTGTTAAAGATACCTTCATGTCTACAGAACTAATTACATCAGAGTTGTCAACTCTCTGCTACTCTCACATTCTCTTTTAAACAAATGCTATTTTAATTAACTCATTATTTCCATTTATTCTAATTAAATGCAACCCTTTCTGCAAAAATCTTTCTTGCATATTAAAGACCTTCTAGTCTCCTAGCTGCTCCTTTTTATGCATTTATTTTATCACAGTAACCGAACACCTCTAGGACTTTATGCAATAAGCAGGTATCGACTCGAAGACATAGTGAACATTTACATAAATGAAACTCGTGTCTGTTGTATGACGAAGACCAGCTTTTCTGAGTCAGCTCTATCCAGCTGTGGTAGCTGAGGTTTCTCCTCAGTCTTTGGACCTGATTAAAAGGAACCAAGTTTATTGTTTACACGATCTTTCAGAAATGACATCACTGCAGTGCATGTGACTGAACCTGTGAAGACGCTCCACCCTCACGTCTTCTCTATGTAACATTATGTCACTGCCACTTGAGAAATATGTGAGTTACCAATGTGCCACTGCTAGTCAATTGTGTGTTTTTGGGAATATTTATTGAAGAAAGTTGCTTACTGTGCTATGTTTTTACCGCCAGGACTTAATGGTATTTAATTGGAGCTGAAGGTGAAATATTTAGTCGAGTGCATGTGACATAATATATTGGATTTTCCTCTGATGTTTGTTAAATTTTTATACTCTTATATTTGTTGAATATAAAAAGAATAAACATCTCTTTCATATATTTTGTGTATATTTGTGATTTATTTTGTCCAGCTGTTCTGATGGACTTCTTCTGTGATCTGTATGAAGCCATTTAAAGGTCACGGTGAGGATTTTCCTACTTTTGCTTTAGGTCGCAATAGATTTTGTTTCTTAGCAATACCTTTTGCATTTCTCGTGATCCATAGTGTGATCAATAGGCCTCAGTTTTAGCCAATATTATTTTCAAATGAAGCTCATACATAAGTTCAATAGGAAATTACCTCATATTCTGTCTCGGTTCCTCTGTGGTGACTATGGGCTGTTCCTTGTGCTCTATTGTCTTTGTCACTTCTGCTTTCCCACACTATCAGAATGACTTCATTCTCAGTTACGGCGTCACTACTCGCCCAATGATCTATCTGCCTTCTTTCGATTCACTGTAAGTATGTCACTCTGCCTTTCAGACCGTCTCTTATGCAACCTTCCTCCTCCCCACCTGTTCCATCACACCTCAATCACAGTCTCCATATTCCATCTGCTAACTCTGCTCCAACACCACCAATGTCTAGACTCCAGAGGGTCCTGTCCCTGTCTCCTACCTTCATCTGGGCATCCGCTCTATGAAGTTGCTTTTCATTGGACTGCCAAAATATTTCTACTTCGCATTTCCTCTTCACTTCCAAATGGTCTCGCCTTATTGAGATGCATTATTATTGCATTTGGGAGCTATGCATCGTGTTTTTCCAAACCCAGACTAGGTGCAACAGCTGAGAGCGTCATGGTGGCACACAGCTATTCGATAGCAAACTTCGCTGCTGATTGCATAAGAACTTGCCAAGCTTGGTTGGCAAGATCATGTTGGTTGGATGCTGGCATTGGGTGTCTATTGGGTGTAGGCTGATGGCTAAACTGGTTTGGCAGCTCCAGGGGTAAACTTCAAGACTACAGCAGTGGACTGAATTTTGAAAACATATGTCACTGTTTTACAAGCTGGATGTAATGAAGCTAATGTATTGTAAACTGATTAGCCTTAAAAGACGGGCCTTTTCATTTTCATTTATGACTCAAATAAATATCCTGCAGAACGCTAAAAGCATCCGGAGGGAACTCGGCAAAGAGCAAGCAAAGATTTGATAACTAACCCTTAATGGAGAGCAGTTGAGGCTGATGGGAGAGTCGTACAGTTTTCTTGCATTTGGTCTGAATTAAAGTGTTCGGCCTGATGCTGGTGGAAGATGAGATCAAATCTGACAATCTATTCTGTCGATATTGAGTGATTAGGAAGCAGAACAGACGGATGATGAGAGTTAATGATCTCTTTTTTTTACACTACAGTTCTCCTGGTAAAAATCTGATGTTGCAACTTAGATCTTCTAAAACTCAGCGTGACGTGTGCAGATGTAAATGCACAATGTGTAGAGAGAGTAGGAAGCCAGAGACTCGTTCCCTTAATCCTCTCTGCTTCTCCTCTCTGTTTTACTCTGCCATAGAAAGTGCACTAGATCAGTCCTGTTAAACACTCTTTGAACTGAAATAAACTTAAGTCCTCCTCCTCCTCCTCCTCCCTGTCACTTCCCTACATCCCCAGTGCTAAGAATAAGCTTCTATCAAGTTCATGTGTGATTTGGCTTAACATAATTATACCCCTACACTGCTACCTCGCTCTTCTTTATCGTCCTCTCTGTCTCTCTCTCCTGCTCTTTCTCGCTCCCTGGTGTCTCTTGTGGTCCTATAAACGGTAGACAATTAGCAGAGAAGGCTAGTTTTATTAATTAGACTGTAACAAGGGATGAGCAAAAGAGGGATTGATTGATGGATGGGAGGGCGATGGACGAGAGGCAGTGAGCTCACACAAGTTGTTGTTCACTGTTGAGGGAGTAATACAGTCATACAGGGCATTGACAGTAAATGGACATATGGAATACAATAATCAAAAGGGGAAAAATGGTTTTGGTCTCTATTGCTAACTTTCCCCCTCATGACATTGGCAAAGGAGGTGAACTCACCTGTTTAAATTGTATTAAAGTTTAAAATTATGCATAATTAAAGGGGTGGCCGCTTTGAGTGACAGGTGAGTAGCATCGTACGACAGTCCAAGGCCCACTCAAGCATCACTTTATTGCTCATTTTGGATTAGCTAGAATTTAAGAGTGAATTCTGCCCAGTAAACCGAGAGGTGAAGTCATAGAGGTTTTGTCTATCTATATATACCATCTATGGTCCAAACCTTTAAATATTTAGACCAAAAAAAAAAACTATAAATGATTTATTTCAATGAGAAATCATAATTTATAGTTTTAAAATGCTGTTTCCAGACTATTATAAACCACTGTGCTGCACAGTTTGGTATTTAAAAAGCATTCAAAGTGTAATGCTAAAGGCCTTCAACATATTCTAAACTGTGCAGTTAGCAGTAGCTTTAGCTAGAACTATAGCTAATCCATGTGTATGCAGTTATGCAATGCTTTTTGAGGCTTAACAATAAGGAGACAGGGTATGTCATTAATTTATTATTTGAAACAAGTTTACAATAGAATAATCAACTTTTTATTCTTTGTATTATTATGGTGAGGCTCTCCAGCAAGTATTTAGGGCTTATTGTGTTGTAGATTTCATTTAGAATGGATAACTTTGGCAGATTTTTTCCAATCAGTCTACAATAAACAGCTCCTAATGACAGAGTGAAGTAATAATTAGTAAAAGTGGAATTTTTTTCAAGTTTAATAAAAATCTAAACTGAAATTTCTCATTTACAAACAAATTCAGATCTTTAATTCAGGTCTTTGTTGAAGCCCATTTGGCACTGAATACAGATTCCAGTCTTTCCAACCTTTGCACATCTGGATTTGTTTAGTTCATTCCATTCTTCCTGACAGATCCTCTCAAGCGCTGCCAGCTTCGGGTCTCTCCCCAGGTTTTCTATGGTGTTTAAGTCTGGGTTTTGTCTGAGTCACTCGAGGACAGCCAGAGAAGCGACTCCAGCACTGTCTGGGCTGTTTCAGGTCATTGTGGCGCTGAAAGGTGAGGTCAATACACTGTTTGACTGCATTATTTCTTCTCTCTGTTCTGACCAATTTCCCACACAGAAGCTCCCCTATAGTATGATGCTGCCACCACCATGCTTCACTGTACGAATGCTATTGCTCAAGTTATGAGCACTGTTTTGATGCTATTTAGCAAACTGTAATGTGTAATTTATTTATTTATTTATTTTTTTACATTTTATCCATTTAAAATGTGTCCAACAACACACACTGTGATGTAGGATTAATAAAATCAGGTGTGCAGAAAGTGTAGGGATCTGAATACTGAATGCTGTAGCTGCTATACATGTGTGTGACAGTATCTGACAGCAGCCTGGTAACAGGATTTCAGTCACGCATGGAGACTGTGGTTTGTTGTGTGTGAGCTTGTGTGTGTGATTTCAGGGCTTCCTCGCTTTCTGCCTGCGTCTGTCTGTCCTCGTTCATTCATTATTAATCCCTCAGCAGCTTCTTGTCCTCCTCTTTGCTCATTTATTATGGCTGTGCAGTAGAAAAACATTGGTTAGGGCATCCTGTTCTACATGCTGGTCTCAGGTGATGTAACATGCCCTCTGGCAGGCATCTTGGAAATCTACAGCTCCTGACGATATCAGCCACGAACATCTGGCTGCATTTCTCAAACCTTGAGTCTCAGCTCAACATGTCTCTGGGTATTTTTGAAAAGAAATAACTTTCACGATGTAGTTTGTCGTTATTATTAGAATATCTGGCAGTGAACACCACTGGGAGCTCCCTCGGTGTGGAATTCTCATTTTAATGAGTTTAACCATATATTTTCATGGAATACACTGTAAAGCGTGGTACATACATTTAGTTTGAGTCTTTTTGCCATATACTCAATGAAAATATAGTTTTATTAATTTCTAGTTAATCTGAGTTAAACATTCATTCTCAAGACGTTTGACTTTAAGTGAATGTACAGCTGTGCATCATTTTAATTAAGTCCTTTTCCTGTTTAACTATATATTTTCATGTAATACACTGTAAAACATGGTGCATTCATTTAAGCTAACCAACTAATCTTTTACCAATAACCTAATGACAATACATTTTTATTTATTCCTCAGCCATTTGAATTAAAATATTGATTTCAGAGACTATAAACTTGAATTCTAAAGATGTTTGACTTTAAGTGAATTTACAGCTGTGCATTTACTCAACATAACAACCAGTTTATAGGTTACCATCCACTTAAGTTTTTAACCTTTGTTTGGCAAGCTACTTAATTACTTAATTCAAAAAGCAATTACTGATTGGCAGCTCCAGGAAGAAGCTTTAAGACTACAGCAGTGGACTGAATTTTGAAAACATATGTCACTGTTTTACAAGCTGGATGTAATGAAGCTCATGTATTGTAAAGCGATTAGCCTTGCAAATGTAAATATTCGCATTACCTGCTAGTTTTAATACTTAGCCCAGCTCAGGCAAAAGATGCCAAGCTTTGGAGGTATTTTTAGTTGTTAAATGTTCCTTTACAATAACTACATGCAGTAAGTACCATATGAATGAAGTGAATGCGTACTGTATAAATGGAACTTTAATACTTACAGCTGTAGGCGAACACTTTATCAGTTAAAGTAAGTACACCAGCCAGATGAAGCTACTACTGCTGATGGTCTCTTAGCAAAGTGGTATTGTCAAGACTTGGAACATATTAGATGGTGATTTAATGGCTGGTTCTTGTAGTCAACATGTTGCATGTAGGGGGAATGGCCAGATGAGCCACTTCGACAACAAGAGTCAAGACAAAGCTTCTCCCCCTTCTGGCAATGAGAGTTGATGTGTGCTTATGATGTATTCTTTGTTGCCGATTGCTTTCTTTTTCAGACTGCAATCGTTCCTCTAAAGCTGAGTTACATTTTTATCTGGAGCATCAGAAACTTTTCTTGGACGTTTCCTAGGTTTTACACTATAGGCTCACAATACCCCAAGATGATGTAGTTTTGTCTTGCTCATTGCTGCAGTTGCTCTTGTCTTGGCTAGTTAACGTTATTGCTGTGGGTGCATCAGAATATCATTGCAGACACTAGATTTAGTAGGAAAAAATGGAGATTTATCTGCCACCGATAGCGTTAATCCTGAATCTTGAATGTAATGTACGTTCATGTATAATTAAAAGTCCTGCCCCCCTTAGCTTTAAGGTCACGCTTTCTTCATTTGCATACATGTACTGCTACTGCTACTTTGAATGTTCCATGAGAGCACACACTGGTCTGCTACTTAGATCTGTTCCAAGCTTTTACATTTCATTTGACGGTCACAGTTGGTGCCCATGTGTTGCATTCAGTGCGACACAAGTGGTCACAGGTTTTGGGCTGCGTGTGGACATCTGCAGAGGGGTCTGTACTGATCGCTGCAGATGTGGCGTGATGTTGAAACAGCCTCAGACAGAAGCTGCTGCACTGCTGCTGCGCCGCTCACCACCTGTGCAGACACTATGTTACCAGCAGGGGCTGTTAAGAAGACACATTTAAATAAGACTGCTTCGGAAGTATGGGAGTCACATATCTCCTCTAGCCGCCTCAGCACACCTCTTGCTGCTCTATGGCTGCTGTGGTTCAGGCTGGGTAGATTCTGCACCCCCCTCCCCCCGTCACAACAATGACTTTCTGGTTTAGGTCGAGTTTTAGAGGACAGACTTTTTATTTTTGGGCGCAGATGCTCTGCAGCACAATGCAGGAATGTCTGTCTGGTTCATTTTTTCATAGATCAAGCCAAGATATGTATATCTGGCTCACTGGAGGATTAAAATGAAGGGGACAGGATGTGTAGATGTTATGCTTAGAGGTGCATCATAGAATAGAGTTCACATATTGTAAAATGGTGTCAGACTGAGAGGAGTTTCTATTTGGGGAGGCTTGGTTTCTAAAAATAAACTGTCCTTTATTTAGATTTTTTCTTCTTCTTTGTGGTCTTTTTTTTATTGTGAATGACAAATTAGACCAGAAGAAGGTTGGTTAAAGGTTAACAGATTTCCTCTCCCCTTCTCTTCTCTTCTCTGCTCTCCTGTTCTCTCTTCATTGTATGATTATCTACTGGAATCATCATAAACTGTCACCTTTTTATTGCAGGTTTTCAGAAAAAAAAGAGCAACAGAGCAAACTAGGAGGTCAGTGGGGGCACACGGACAGCTAAAGGTAGAAAGGAGAGGAGACACGGTGGGGAGGAGGGAGGGGAGACTGCAGTGTTTTTGGTCCCCTGCAGTTCTCCCGTTTGGCCCTTAGATGTCCCCGTGCACCACACTGCAGCAAAACGGATCCGAGATCAGATGCAGAAACTGCACTGCACAGAGGGTGAGAGACTAGAGAGAGGGCAAGAGAGACATCCAGGTACAGGCTCTCTCTCTTTCTGTAGCAACAATGCAGTTTTACGTCCTTCGCCTTGTCCGTCGCTGATCCTTTAGTCTCATGTGTGTTTTTAAGGAAATGGCTTAACATTAAGGGGAGTGGAATCATTCTTTATGAGAGTAAAATAAGAGGACAAGCATCAATCTCAGCACAGAGAGCCGGAGTCAGGACAGACTGGCTTAGCATACAGAATGTATGCAAGAGGCTGCAGCTAGCTTTCATCATCATCTCATTTGTTTAATGCAAATTGGGGAAACTGTAACTTTCCTCACATTAACATAAATGTAACATTAATGCTGTATTTCCTAAATGTTTTCCACCTTTTTGGTTTGTTTATGGTGCTATTTCAATCGCTCTTCTTATGCAATAGTGTAATAGCAACAGTGTATTCTCACAAAACCACAGCCGTACGTGCAAACAAACATTAATTTGCATTTTCTTTGACTGTTTTTCTTTGGTTAACATTTGTGTAAGTGTGAATGGAACATTCACAAATGATGATTGCAGTTTTTTGTTTTTGAAACACCAGGATTCTTTTTCATTCAGAGCAAAAGTAACTTCCCATTGCTAGTTGAGTTAGCTGAAATGTTAAAGGTCGTATTTCCCATTAAAGTAGCTACTATGGCTCTATGGGCCATGCTAACTTTGCACCCTTCACTCTGTTGTAAAGCTTTGGGGAAGCGAGGAGTCGCATATTCGCAAAGATTGCACCAACAAAAGAAGCCTTGCAGCTTTCCCAGTCACCCTGCATTAGGCCAGTCTGCAACCAAGCCAAGATCCCTATTGCAGTTTGCAAAGTAGCCATTCCACGCAGCTCATGTTTACGTTGACTTGGTCAGAATGTTTACAGTTTATGTGAGAGCAAATGAACACACTGATTAGTCAGTTTCTTAAATTTTTCCTCTTGTGATTTGGGTTTGGAAAAGCTAAAAGAAACCACCTTCCAACTTTTCAAATGCAGAGTCCTACGGCCCTACGTATACTATATCTTCAACCATGGGTGGATTAATGAAACCTCGTTCAGTAATGGCATGAGATTAATTCCTATGAAAGTTACTTAATGGTGCATACTTGGAAAATTATCTACCATATTTCTGCAGGCTTCCTTTTTAGATCATGTGCCGCAGTCCAGTTTTGTACTGTCTGCATCCGCAAAGATGGCAAGGGTGTGCCAAAGTACTCCTGGTGTAAATTGTGATTGTACACTACAAGGGCAGGAGTATGCATGCACGAAATACAGGTACAGTCATGTGAAAAAATTAGGACACCCCATTAAATATTCAGTTCTTTATTAAGAAACATTCACTTTTCAATGTCTAATCTTGTTTTTATTTATTTATGGAAAAGAAAGTGATTTAATTGCAAGTAGACAACTAAAAATAACATTGTTTTACTCATTAAACAAAAGATATCAACAAAAATGCATATTTTAATTGAGGAAAAAGTTAGGACACCCTACCCCCTAATAGCTGGTGTTGCCCCCTTTAGCTTCTTGTAGCATCTACCAGACTCTGACATCAGACTGAGAAAAGTTTGCTCCACTCCTAAACACAGAATTCTTTCAGCTGTGAGATGTTGGAGGGGTTTCTTCATGTCCAGCCCGTTTCAAGTTACCCCACAGCATCTCAATGGCGTTAAGATCTGGGCTTTGACTCTGCCGTTCCAGGACTCTCCCATTTTTTTTGTTTTTAAATGTGTATTTTTCAGTTTTAATTGTTACCTACGCCAAGCAGAGGTAACATTTTTGCTGATGTTTATCTGTTTGTTTGTTTGTTTTTTGTTAGGAGGATAACTTGAAAAGTTATGAACGGATTTTAATGAAATTTTCAGGAAATGTTGACAATAGGACAAGGAACAGGTGATTAAATGTAGGTGATGTTCTGGATTAACATCTGGATCCAGGAAGTTTTTTGTGGAAATCACAATCTGGGTGGACATGAGGTTTTTGGCGGAGGTCTGAGCTCTCTGAGTGTTTTTCTAGTTTAGTTATATTACTTCTATCCCTCAGTATTGTTAAAACTGATATTAAATATCCATATGTCTAAATATGTTTAAAAACAAACACGAGCTTTCATAGGGTGTCCTAACTTTTTCACATGACTGTAATTCACCTCATCGCTGTTCAGAGGGTTCATCCACCTCAGCTTCACGTCTAAACCCTAAAATGAAAAAGGTTATGATCATACAGACAGTACTGGAGTTAATGGAAGTTTATGTCCTGTATTGTCCAGACAATTAGATTAGATTAGATTCGACTTTATAAATCCCTCAGCGGGGAAATTTCCATGTTACAGCCGACCAAAACAATTGTACACAAAATGTTGCCATATACAGAAGAATAAAGAATAAAAGATAAAAAATAGACAATCTAATAAAAAAGGCATTTAACAATATACAACAATATACAAATCTAGTGCAGATTATATTAAAGAATGTGCAGAGTGCAATTATATGGGATATGTGCAGAGAGAAAGGCACAGTAGTTATTTAAACTAAGTACTGATTGCTGATTACAATAAGTTAATATTGCACATGATGAAGTGAAAATAAAGTATTGCACACAATATCCTGGAAACATTAGTTTTGTAATTACAGCAAGTTAATTTTGTCTACTCCGAATATTACTCTCAGGTTTCTTTTTTTCAGACAAAGAAAAGTAGGAGATGTTCTTTTGTAACATGTAAGGTCAAAGAACATCTCCTACTTTTCTTTGTCTGAAAAAAAGAAACCTGAGAGTAATTAGTTTTGTGCCTGTTTGTTTGTTTGGAAGAGCTGCAACAAGCTTTGAAGGAGCCTAAACAAGCTGTAAAGAACTTTAATGAAGTTCTAATAAGCTTTAAAGAAGTTCTAATGAGTTTTAAAAGAGCTGCAATGAATGTAACAAGCTTTAAACGAGCTGTAATGTACTTTAAAGAAGCTGTATTAGTTATAACGAGCTGTGAGGAGGTCTAACAAACCCTAAAAGAGTTCTAAAGAGCTTAAAAGGAGCTGTAAGAGTTGTAAAAAGCTGTATCAACCCTGGAAGAGCTGTTAAAAGCTGTAGTGAGGAGCTTTAGAGAAGCTGTAAAGGACAAGTTTTAAAGAAGCTCTAACAAGCTAATTAAGTTTTAAAGAGCTTTAATTGAGCTCTAATAGATGTAACAAATGTTAAAGAAGCTTTAATAAGTGTAGCGAGCTTTAAAAGAGCTGCAACAAGCTGCAACAGGTCAAAGCTTGTTACAGCTTTAAAAGAGCTTTAAATGATCTGTAAGGAGCCGTAACGAGCTCTAAAGGAGCAGGACTGAAGAAGCTGTAATAAGCTAAGGCACAAGAGCTCTAAAGAAGATGTAAAGAGTTTTAAAGAAGTTATGAGTTTTAAAAGAGCTGCAATGAATGTAACAAGCTTTAAACGAGCTGTAATGTACTTTAAAGAAGCCGTATTAGCTATAACGAGCTGTAAAGAGGTCTAACAAACCCTAAAAGAGTTCTAATGAGCTTAAAAGGAGCTGTAAGAGTTGTAAAAAGCTGTATCAACCCTGTTAAAAGCTGTATTGAGCTTTAAAGAAGCTTTAAAGAAGCAAGAAGCTGTAACATCTGTAACAGTAAGAAGCTGTAAAGGACAAGTTTTAAAGAAGCTCTAACAAGCTAAACAAGCTTTAATTGAGCTGTAATAGATGTAACAAATGTTAAAGCTGTAATGAGTGTAACGAGCTTTAAAAGAGCTGCAACAAGCTGCAACAGGTAAAAGCTTGTTACAGCTTTAAAAGAGCTTTAAAGGAGCTTTAAATGATCTGTAAGGAGCCGTAACGAGCTCTAAAGGAGCAGCACTGAAGAAGCTGTAATAAGCTAAGGCACCATAACAAGCTTTAAAAGAGCTCTAAAGAAGATGTAAAGAGTTTTAAAGGAGCTTTAAATGAGCTGTAGTGGCTATAGTGAGCTTTAATGGATCTCTAACGCTAAACATTAAAGGGCTGTAAAAGCTGCAAAAGAGCTGCACTTAGTTAGAACAAGGTTAAAAGGAGCTTTGAAGAGCCGTGAGGAGCCATAACGAGCTTTAAAAGAGTTCTAGAGTAACTGTAAAGAGCTTTTTAATAACTGTAAAGAGCTTTAGGTGAGCTCTAATAAGCTGTAGTAGCTGTAAAAAGCTGTTATAGGCATTAAATAATCTGTAAAGAGCTGTAACAAACTGAAGGAGCTGTAACGAGTTTCAGAGAAGCTCTAATGAGGTTTTCTGTGTTTTCTTTCAGAGCGTTCGACGGATGCTGCAGAATCCTCGTCTGTCGGAGCTGGACGCCGTCCGTCTCGTCATGCTCTACGCTCTGAGATACGAACGCCACAGCAACAGCGTCCTCCCGTCTCTGATGGACGAGCTGAGCAGGAGAGGAGTGTCCGAACGCCACCGCAGGGTAACCATGACGCCGCCGTAGTCAGCTGAGATTCAGAGATTTAGAATATTTTCTATACAGTCAGATTGAGGTCGTAGAACAGCTTGAACAAACATGTAGCTCCTGCATTTTGCCTCTGGAGGGCAGTAAAGTTCATAACCTGCTTCTCTTAGATGGTTCAGTCTGTGGTGGAGTACGGAGGGAAGAGAGTCAGAGGAAGTGACCTCATCACGCCGACAGACGCCGTCGCCATCACCAAACAGTTCTTCAAAGGACTCAAGGTACAAACAAACACAAACATACAGCACTGATGTCAGTTTCCTCAAACCCCATTAAAGTTATTTTCTCCTGCCTGGTTGGCCCTTACCTTACAATTACAATGTGAGTGTGTGTTGACCTCTGACCTCTGGAGTCACATCATCCCTGCTTTACACTGATTATTTTTAATGAGCCTTTGTGACCATGGAACACGTCTTGGTGTCTTAAATGTGTCAAATCTATTTTGGTGGCTGTAAATTGATCCGTTAAAGCTGATCGATATAAATTAATACATTTAAAAACTGTTTTCGACTCTTATTCATGTGTTTTGCTGCAACACCTGTGACTCACCTGCTGACTCTGTAACAACCACATGTGATATGAGAAAACACCAGAAACGCTGTGTTTGTGTGTGTCTGTTGTGTGCGTCTCTGTGTGCGTCTCTGTGTGTGTGTCTGTTGTGTTCAGGGTGTGGAGAACGTTTACACTCAGCATCAGCCGCTGCTTCATGACACTCTGGATCAGCTGATCAAAGGTCGACTCAGAGACAGTCAGTTCCCCTACCTGGGAGCCAGCAGCCTCAGAGACAGGTAACACACTTTAACAACAGGTAACACACCTGAGAGACACACAAGACACACCTGAGAGAGACACACCTCAGAGACAGGTAACACACTTTAACAACAAGTAACACACCTGAGAGACACATAAGACACACCTGAGAGAGACACACCTCAGAGACAGGTAACACACTTTAACAACAAGTAACACACCTGAGAGACACATAAGACACACCTGAGAGACAGGTGGCACACACACTTTAGCGACTGGTATTACACATCCGAGAGACAGGTCAAACACACCTGAGACAATTAAGACACATCTGAGACAGCTAACACATGTCTGAGAGACAGGTAACACACACATTAGAGACACGTAACACACACCTGAGAAAAAGGTAACACACAACCAAGTCAGGTAACACACCTTAACAACATGTAACACACACCTGAGACAGTTAAGACACACCTGAGACAGCCAACGCATATCTGAGAGACAGGTAACACTCACCTGGGTGAAAAGGTAACGCACCTGAGAGACAGGTAACACACTTTAACACCAGGTAACACACCTGAGAGAAAGTCACACACATTTCATACAGGTAACACTCATCTGAGACACACAAGACACAGCTGAGAGAAAGGTAACACACACCTCTGTCAGGTAACACACATCAGAGAGATATGTAACAAACACCTGAAAGGCAGGTTATACACATTTGAGACACACAAGACACACCTGAGAGAGAGGTAGAACACATCTAAGGCAGGTAGTATATACCTGAGAGACAGGTGGCACATCTTAAAAACAGGTACTGTCATCACACACCGTAACGACAGGTAACACACATCCGAGAGACAGGTAACACACCTTAGCAGCAGGTCAAACACACCTGAGACAATTAAGACCCATCTGAGACAGCTAACACATGTCTGAGAGACAGGTAACACACACCTGGGTGAAAAGGTAACACACATCTGAGACACACAAGACACACCTGAGAGAAAGGTAGAACACACCTAATACAGGTAGTATATACCTGAGAGACAGGTAACACACACATTAGAGACATGTAACATGCACCTGAGACGGATAATACACACCCAAGAAAAAAGTAACGCAGAACCAAGTCAGGTAACACACCATAACAACAGGTAACACACCTTAGCAGCAGGTCAAACATACCTAAGACAGTTAAGACACACCTGAGACAGCCAACGTATATCTGAGAGACAGGAAACACTCACCTGGGTGAAAAGGTAACACACCTGAGAGAGTCCGGCAACCTGCAGACGAAGCTCACGTGATGAAAATGTGTTTCAGGCCTCAGGACATCCTGGTGTTTGTTATCGGTGGAGCCACGTACGAAGAAGCTCTGACCGTCTACAACCTGAACCGCAGCACGCCTGGAGTCCGCATCGTGCTGGGAGGAAGCAGCATCCACAACACAAAGAGGTAACACACACACACACGCGCGCGCGCACACACACACACACACACACAGAGACACACACACAAACAGGTGTCCAGGTGTCTTTACTTGTCTCTTTGTCTTTCCATTAGTTTCCTGGAGGAGGTGATGCTGACGACGGGTCACAACAGCGGCAGCGACAGAGCGCAGGGAAGCGGTCGCCATAGCAACAGACGCTGAACCCAAACACCAGATCTTCTTCTTCTTCTTTTTCTTCTTCACCTGTCGTCGGATAAGCAGCATCATTCCCTCTGTTTGTGTGTTTAATGGAACAGCGTGACATTTCTGTGAATCACCTGGACTCTTGAGAAGTTTGAGGAACAACCCCAACAACGTCACCGTCGTCCAAAAAGACAACTTCGTGTAGATCCATTTTATTTGACTTGGGTCACTAAGGCTGTAACAGTATGCTAAATTCACAGTTCAATCACGTTTTCGATTCAGCAGATCAAAATGACATCACTTTTATGTAATTATTTTGTAAAATGAACCACACAGTGTCAGCAGAGATGGAATTAAAACATGAGTTAACACACCACACAAGGTTCATAAGGATCACAGTGTCTGCAGCTTTAAAGGCTAACCCTGCTAGCATGCTGGAGCTAATAGATAACAACTGGTGCGCTGATGAAAATGTCGAAGCTGTGAAATCTTTGTTCCTGGAGGTGTTGATGTTTCGTAATGTTACAGCCTGAGAAACCAAAACTGTTCCCTAACTAAATCTGGACCAAACGTGTTCAACTGTTCTCATCTCACTTCTTTCAGCTCTGAGAAAAGCTGCTTCAGGTGTTTGCAGCTCAGTAAACCTGCTGTCAAGTCTGATCCTTGTTTCTTTTGTTTTGTTTGGAAACACTTTGTGGATCTGTGAATTGAGTGGAATGTCCCTTTAAGTTGTTGGCGTGACTGAATGTGAATAAAAGACAAATACGACTCGCTGCATCTTCTTATTTGCTCCTGGAGAAATTAATGCAACTGAAAGAAATCAATCAGCTACATTTGTTTTTGTCATGATAATAGCTGATTATATAAATACACCGATCAGGCATAACATCATGACCACCTGCCTAATACTGTGTTGGTCCCTCTTATGTGGTCCAAAATGCTCTGAACCATTGGGCATGGACCAGAGGACCTCTCAGGGTGTCGGGACCCAAAAGTGGGTCGCAGAAGCCATATTTAGAGGGTCGCAGAAGCATGCGCCCCCCTCAAAAAGTAGTGGTATAAAGTCTTTTATTTTAAAGGACGTGTTTCTTCTGACAGTTTGCTTTCAATAGCAGGATATTTAGTGGTGGTGACACCAGTAGTTGTCCACTAT
>OMNN01099336.1:16216-48081 GCA_900302755.1 Chromis chromis | reverse complement strand
GGGGTAGGGTGTCCTAACTTTTTCCTCAATTAGAATATGCATTTTTGTTGATATCTTTTGTTTCATGAGTAAAACAAGGTTAATTTTTGTTGTTTACCTGCAATTAAATCACTTTCTTTTCCATAAATAAATAAATAAAAAACAAGATTTGACACTGAAAACTGAATGTTTCTTAATAAAGAACTGAATATTTAATGGGGTGTCCTAATTTTTTCACATGACTGTAGGTGCCTAACCCTAACCTTCACGTTGACCCAGACCTAAACCCAATTTTAATCTTAACCCTGAAGCCAAATCTTAACCCTCCAACAGCCTTTTGAAGGAGTGTGGGAAAGTGAGGACAGGACAAAATGTTCAGCATTTTTTACCTCATCTGAAGTCGTCGCTTTCTTAATTTGCCAATGAAAAAAGAACAATTTTAGTACAAAATGTCTACATTTATGAAGGATAGACTTTACCCCAAACATCAAGAAATACACGCCAACACCCCACCTTCACACATATATACACACCACCGCTCCATCAGGCCTCTGTAGAATATTCTATTGGAAAAAACTTGACACCATTCAAAGCGGCGTCCAAGCAGCACATTTGGGTAGAAAAGCTAATTCAGAGAGCTGTCTAGCACCATGTAACACCTTGAAATCATCCTCTTTCAACTTTCCTCCGGGTATTGTATGGAAGGCGCATTTATTCCATTTTGGTTTTATCTCGATTACCTTCATGAAAATTTGATACGGTGGCAGAGAGCGGGAGTAACAGCTCTGGATGGAGGTGAGGAGCAGATGAAAGATTAATTGTGTATATATAATGAAGTCAGGCTTGGAAGGACTATTCTTCCACTGCTTAGGCCTCGAGTGTTGTGAAATATGTGCGCACACACGTTTAAAAGCAGTATTGGTGACCTGCAGAGCTGTAAAGGAGTACACAAAATAACAAGCGTGTGACACAAATTTAGAATTAAAGAAAGAATGAAGCGCATACAAACAACAAAATGGGATAACCAAAATGCAAAAATGTCAATTTTGCCAAGGAATGTTATCCTTTTTAGTGAATTTAACTTATATAACTTTACAAATTTAAGCTATCTGTACAATATATTGCCATCTATCAGTTTAGATTAGAAAAACATTTTTACTTTCTTGTGGAGAATCCGACTGTGACTGCTGAAATGACTTTTTTCAGGACAGCCCAGACACACATTGGTCCACAGTGCAAAAATGTGTTATTTTTCACAAAAGAGGCTCTAAAATAGCGAGAGACTTACATTTTATAGGGGTTTTCTTGAAGCAGGACTCGTCGATCTTGCAGCCTAGAAAACAACCAGAGCTTTGTTTGTAGTAGCAAGTTGTTTTAAGGCCTAAATCTGGTAGTTTTGCAGCATAAACTAAAGCAAATAGTGACTGAAAATGAAAGTAAACAGTGACTGAAAACACAACAAAGTGTAAAAGTACTATGAAAATGGTCCCACAGGACAATACCACCAATACCCCTTCAACCTCCTAATACACACTTTGTTGTTCTTTTTATGTGCAAACCAAAAGGAACTTAGGCCGAGAGAAAAAAACAGGCAAAGGGAACCAGCCTTTATTGTGAAACTAACACATTTTGCACTTTGGGCCAACATAGCTGTAACACTTTTTGGTTTGAGACTGCATTCGTCAGAAATTTTCCTGCATAAACTTGAATTTTACTTGAATCTAGTGCAACAACCTGCCTCATTCGTCTTACTTAAGAAGATACCGACACAGATTTTTCTAAAGTTCTTGAAAAAAGTTGATCTGTATTACAAACAGTTTGAAAAAATCTGATCGATCTAGCAGATTCTAATTTTAAAAAGACACTGCTTAAATAAAAATGACTTTATAAAGTGGAGATTTTTAGTAATGGATGACCAGGGCCAAGCTAACTGCCTGATTTAACAATTACAAGTTGACAGACACAAATGGTTGTTAAGCTGAGTTGTTGATTGAGCACAGCGTTTTAGAAACAACTCGAATCCAGTGCCACAAAAAAACACAAGACCTCAAACACGACCTCTGCTACTGAGCGAAACCTGAAAAATGAACCAGTTAAAAAAAAACACAATTTACCATCATTTCTTCCACATCAAGACATGGTTACATGTGCAGAGAGCCAACGGGCACTAATTGCTCTGCAGGGTCAGAACAATATGAAGCCGTTTTACAGGTCAGACATCTTTTCTCATGTTGCTGCTACAGTCTGAGATCAGACACGAATACATGCTGCTGCACATAGATCATGAACACCAGAATAGGTTCTTGTGTGGCCTTAGTAATCACCAGACCTCAAGCTTCATGACGATCATTAAATAATCAGTTCTCTTTATTCCTCAAAGGCCGCAAGGCTTTTCTTCTGGAGCAAAGGTCCAGCATCCTACACAAAGTTCAATACATGTATTACAGCATTCCAAGTGGGATTGGAGCTGTTCTGTGGGCAAAACAGTAACCTTAATCCTCGTTAAGTACTTGGTATTCATACATTGTTGGTGTTTCTATTACTCTTTCATTCATCTGTATATAACTTTGCTGAAAAAATACAGCCTACTGCCTTGTATTTCACAAATCAGTGTAATTTGACTTATCCTGAAGAGTCGTTTTTTGAAATTGCTTCACAAAAAAACATACAAGGGGTATATCTCAAAAACACTAAGTAATGTTTTGCTTTTTAAATGAGACATTTTTGTTTCATTTTATGGCAGCAAACATATTTGAGTCAATGCCACTTTTTTTTTTTTTTTTTACAAATAAATACCATCTCTCTTTGAATCTTTCCATTTGGATCCGTATTATCGACAAGGCCACTGCCAGGAAGGCCACAAAGGTCACTTCTGACACATCTACGAGGGTGACCTCATGGTTAAAGAAGCAATCCTGTAATGGTGAGATCACTGCTTTAACCCTTGCAGCATCCAATGTGTGTTTCATCACGTCCTTGAGCAGGATGTTGTTTCTCTGACGGTATATAAAAACAACTCCTCCCCTCCCCCCTGAACCAGCAACTTTAACCTGAAAGGTGCACGGCCTGTTCTGTATTTTCTCTCTTACTGTGGAGGCTGATGGGGGGGGAGGAAATAATTGGCTCAGTGGCTGGACTCATGAGACAGATGATGGGTGTTTGTCTCTTTGTGCTTCTGTTGCAGGACTGACCCACATTCTGACAGCATGAGGAGGCTAGCTAACGGAACAGCCACAGGACATATTCAGCTCAAACACACTTCCATCCCACTGCCAACCAAATGAATGTATTCTAAAATAACATTTTAGACTCTCTGTTTAGTTCATCTGAGTTTTGTTCAACAAATTACTAGGCATAAAGTACAGACAAAAATCTCTTTGTTAGTTGCGTGCAGCGACCGTGGAAAACCTTGTATTACTTTGATGTAAAAAAGAAAAAATGAACCTTTTCATGTATTTTCAGTGCTTTTCGCATTTTTTGTCTTATATGCTTCAAGTAGCTGACTATACTTTAGAGTATGTATGCAAAAGCATGAGGTCTACTCATTTCAGTCATCTGGATCCTGATTGTGACCCTGGTGCTGTTATACAAGGGTTGATGAAAAAGTTCAGAGATATGTTTTTTAAGTTTAATAGGTGCCATCTTGAAACTATTTGATCAACGCTCAAATAGGGGCAATTCTTTGAGAATTACCCCACCTGTTTCCTTTGCAAACTTGCCAACCTGTGAAGCCCTTTAACAAGCAGGTTACCACTCTAGGAGAAGAACACCAAGCTCAAAGCAATCACCAAATCAATTCCCTCCATTTGTGAAACACTTTGCCAATATCAACACGTATTTTAGTGCATTTGACTAGACAGTTGTTGCCAATCCCAGGAATAGCAAGTTTTCCTGCAGGATTTTTTCACAGTTGAATCAGGCTTTCTACCATCGGTACATTCATGTACATCTGCATTTGTAAAATAGCCAATAGCAACAACACCCTCTTCCTGAACAGACCTGTGATTGGCCAAATTCTCCCATCACATGCTAGATTTTCTAAAGCCTGAAGAGGAGGTGCTTTCCTCTTTACCAGGGTTTTCTCAAAGTTAAGTAAATAAAATGTAAAAAAAAAAAAAAAAAAAAGATCTAATTGCAATTATTAGTTTTCTTATAATTGCAATTAGTAAATATGTCACCGTTTGTGGTATCGGAAAAAAAATCAAACGGCTTCTCAAAGCTGAGTTGCGCTTTACAGCCAATATGGTGTCATTACGGTAATTTCATTCGTGTCCCCCCAGGAATCCGCTCTATGAAATTACCGTAACTCTTATAATAGGCAGTAAATCATAAATAACTGCCAGATATTGAAATTTTCGTCTGAAAAAATGGGCACAAGCACTCACAGGACATTTTCTTACCTATTTGTCGTCAAAATAAGAAAAAAAGACCAGGTAGACATTTTGAGGCTCAGGTCTTAAAGGGTTAATATCAACTCTATATTCCTGGAGTCCATCCTAAGGCCAGCTTTTACAGTATTTTCCTGACAATTTTAAATGCCTCCTGTTGATGCTTGGTACCAAAGATTAAGTGCTACATGCAGAATAAAGTGTTTAGCTGCTGTAAAAACAAAAAAGCTCAGCAAAAAGAGACAGAGTCAGAACAGCCGGTCAACTACTTGTCTGTGTATGTAAAGCGTCAAAGCCTGCAAGTTTGCATGTTGTAGCCTTTGGAAAGCATGCAGAAATAGGCCCTTGTGGTTACTGTAGCACTGCTGTGACTCAAGTTGTGCCCGAAGCCATTAATGCATATATGCATTCTGCTCTGTCAAATTAGGTCCTCAGTTGGTTCAGCTGTGTGTGTGTATGTGTGTGTGTGTGTGTGTGAGTCACATGTAGCAGGTTGGGCCCTTTTCTTCATATGTATTTTCTACATTCTTTGATTTATTGTATTAAATCATGTCTACAGCAGAGACAGAGATACCGCATGTCTGGGTTGTAAGAACCTGTTGCTTAAGAAAAATACACAACCGCCTGTATGTCATCATCACATATTGAATAGATCGAGGTTCAGTTTATAGTGTATATAGATTTAACACACAGTATCTGTGTGTACTGCTGCAAAGCCCCTGAGCCTGTGAGCAAAGTAAATCATCCAACCCCTGCAAGCACGTAGGCCCACATCATAAAAAATGCATACAGTGGCATATGGTGTGCCAAGCTGTGTTAGAGGCAATACAGCTACAGCCCATACACTCATAAAATCCATATCCATTACTGCCATTTCTCTTTTTTCAAAGGCAGAGGTCAATAGTTCAAATCTCGTCACACAGAAGACACCCCTCAGCATCTGCTTCTGTTGCCATGGTAACTGCCTGCTGCTGCTCTTGCAGTCAGACAGATGGGGAGAGGAGGGAAAAGAGACAGAGAGAGAGGGATCGGGCTTTTTATTTATTATTATAGCTGCAGGTGCATTTTAATGCATTTTGACGCAAACTACGGAGCAGTGACGCTTTTTCAGGAGCAGTGCGGGTCTCGTATCTCAATCCTCTCATACACCTGGACTATTACAAGTGTTTTACCAACACATCGGAACGCATCTTATTCACCTGGTCCTGAGGGAAACAAGCAGCCAGGTGTCCTCTTTGACTGCACTGTACAGCAATACATTCAGAGCAGTCATACAAACTGAATCTAGAATACAGAATGGAATGCTGCGGAATTGTGGATTATTGTACTCCAGTGTTCTATAGAAAACAGCAATTACATAGAAGAGTCTAGAATTGCCCTCAATTATACCATAGAATACTTTTGAGATGAAGCAATTATATTTTAGAATTCTTCCTACAATCGAACAATTTGACTCTAAAATATCCTTGAGCTTGAACCATCCAGAATGCACTTTCCTCTAAATTCTGTTCTAGAAAAACTTTTAGAATAGAATATTATAGCATAGTTTCTAGAATTGAGCAATTATATTAATAAAAAACAATAAGCAATAAAATTTGATTCTAGAATTCAAGTTGAAAGCTTAAAATAACATAGCTGCAATCCGTTCCATAGTGTATATAAAGGGCACTCTGTGAAAATAAACTGAATAATAAGATGTTAGTTATCTTTTATTTATATGTTAATCATCTATTCATGATTAGTTACTTATATGTTTACTGTTTAATGTCATTTTCAGGGAAATAAAATGCTTGTGTGTTTGTGGGTTACAGCTGACCACTGCTTTCAGCTTACAACATGTATGTAATCCAAGAACAGGAATCGGAAAGATGCCTTTTTATCTCTAGTGAGCTAAAGCACTTAGCGTTTCTTACATGGTATAGAAAACATACCATAGGTTAAACTTACAGAAATATGTACAACAAGCCAACTGAAAAGGAGTCCTGTGTTCACTGTCTTGCTATAAATAAGCTGTAACTCTTGTTCTCCTTGGTGTAACTGAATGAATTTACAATTGACGCCACAAAGTGACAATGACAGTGGTAACAAGAGTCATGGCTTTTCCACAACGACTCCCTACTGCAGAGACATTATAAGGGAGAGATTTACTGCTTATAGAGTCCTGAATAGAAATCTATGGGGGAATTCCCTAGACATGGCTGTTGAATGACGGATGTCCCACACCTCCTCCTCCTACCTGGGTGATAATTGAAATTGCAGTTATGCCTCTATCTGTATTCATTTAGATAAGGACTCTGTATTGTTAGCACTATTGTTAGAGACTTGCCTATAGAGGTCAAGGGAAATTCTTTCGACAAAATTCCTCTTACAACATCCGCATCACTTCCTACCCTGGTAACACCTCAGATACCTGTTGCTGTAACTGTGCAAATTTCACACCACTGAAATACGACAATTTACGAGATTACACGCCTACGCCAGCCAGACCAGCATTAGTTTAGATTGCTAGTAGACAAGGCAAAAGGTCAAAAACAGCTTGTTTCCCTGGAGATACAAGAGTATTTGAGTCGTAGATTATTTGAGCATTGCAGTTTCTGGACGACCTAACCACTTAAATAGTCACATCACTGACGTTACAACAACAATACGAACATTTGGTGACTCCTGTGCAAGCCTTTTCTGGTGCTCCTGTGAGGCAAAACCACTGATGGGTAATCCTGCTTGTCAACCTCTGGCAAACTGCCCGACACAATTTACAGTTGAACTGAGCATGTTTGCTTCCTGCAGTCTTCCTTAACATGGCAAAGCCCTGTGCAATTCACAGGCGGTCAGAATGCATGCCAACAAAAACATATCGGTGACTCTTTGCGTCAACATCATCTCGTTGCACCGTCCAGTAGATGGTTTCTGAGGGTCATTTAACATCTAAACCTGGATTTACATGATGGCTTAAAAGTGAATAACCATTTATTTATTCATCTTTTTTTTCTTTTTTTTTAAAGAAGAAAAAGATAAATAAGGAATAAGGCATGGTTGTGACATATAAAGTGTTTCATGCAGCGAGTGTGTAGCATGCAAAAAGGAAGAAGTAGTAAACCAGTGAGCCTTTAGCATGAAGCAGTAAGTGTAGATGTTCCATCAATTTTAAATGCAACTCGGAGTGTATTTTTTATTTCAACAACCTCAACCTCAGTGCAAACCTCACAAACTGATGACATCTGAGAAATCTTAAAGAAGGCACATAAAAAAATAAAAAATACATCCAGGAAAAATATTTACTCGGTCATGAACTTAATGTGTCCTAATTATGTTTGTATTGTGCCTCAACACTTGTTAACCTCCGTTTAACCGTCTCACTGTAAGGCACACACTCAGCTGCTGGCTGTTTTGAAGGAGCACACACATAATACACACTAATGCAGTCATGTTGTGTGTGCTTCACTGGAATGCCAATTTAATTAAAAATAACCAAAGGACACGGAACTTTAAAAAAAAAAGCACAATCCAGGGGTTAAAGTAGCAACTCTGCTGCAGGCCTGAAGTGACTATTGAAGAAAAATTACTTCTGGCTTTTTTTATTGAACAGAGCACATCAAATCAGCATGTTGATCAGACTTTGTTTTCAATATTTAGCTCCATTAATGCTTTACTTCAGGCTCTGGTGAATTCCTTCTCCAACACACTAGTTTGAAAAGACGCATTAGCATATCTCCACTGGAAAATAAATTGAGCTATTACACAAATTAATACTTAAATTAGCTGTTTGGAGTTTTTCATCTTCCCCCCTCGCAAACTGTGTTCAAATTTAAAATTAATTTCCTAAAATGTGTTTTTAAATTAACAAGAGGGTTAATGCAGGGCTATTAGAAAAATATTTTTCTCACCATCACGCTAATTTAATTTCATGTTTAATCGCACACACCAGAGACGGGAATAATAACAATAATAATGGTGATAATTTTTAGATTTTTTTTTAGAGACACCAATTAGCATGCTCATTTGTGGTTCTGACTGTGTGATGAATTATTCATGAAATCAGAGCTAACAAGACGGAGAATGAAGGGATCAGCTTGCCCACTGAGGAGGGATTGGTATAAAGACAGGAGACACTGCTGCCTTTTCGTGGAACACACACGATCAGTCTGCTGCTGCTGCTGATGCTTGGATACAGCTGCAAACATCAGGTAATTTTTACTTATACAAATATAATAATTTATACTCATGAATTAGAATTTGTTTTATTTTTATCTATTTGGAAAACTTACATTTAAAAATGCTTATTTTTCTCAAAAGCAAACTTCACTTATTTACAATAACATACAATGCTTTTATTATTTTTTATTCATTTTTAATTTTGGACAATTAAATTAAAAGAAAGCACCTTATATTAACAAATACTACTTTTGTGCATTTGCCTTTAAACAATACCGCATCTATTTGTAGAAATTTGTCACCTTCATATATTTCATTGCATGCTACAGTTTGTTAATATTTTATTAATTGCTAAAAAATTTAAACCTTTTTAGAGGCTATTTGGTCCGGTGGGATTTCAAAGATGGTTGCTTTAAATTTCCTTTCTTATGCACACAATTAAGACTAACAGGAAGAGTAACAATTGAAGGATTTTGTTTTTTAAACCATGCATTAATTCCACTCTTCATTCAGAACTCCTTTCGTGCAGGAAAACTTACAAATCATTAACAACTCCCTCAGCATATGAGCTCTTCTTCCCTGAACCCAGCGGAGCCCAGGACCCAGCAGCACTCGGCGTGCCCGGGTCCCTCTGCGCGGTGCTTTCACAGTTCACAGGCATCTCGACCTAAATGCGATGTGACGGGAGAACCTTTACTGAAACAAACGGGAATATAGTATCAGGGAAGGCTGACCGAGCTGTGAACCAGGGCCCTAACACGGAGCAAATTAACATCAGCAAAAATAGTTTTCAGATCGCTTATGTGCCAGGCAGCAAATGCATCGAGGGCTGTCAGGTCATTTTAGCCTGCAGATGTCGAACAAAACAGGCTGATGTGAGAGGGCTCCTTTGGCCCGGCATCGTCCTCGAACTTTAACCACTGAGCTGGACCCGTTCCTGGGGTGCTGCTGTTTTGTGTCCTGCGGGCAAAACGTTCTTTTGCGTCTGAGCTTTCAGTCCCCACTATCATCCATCATGAGATCTCTTTCATGATGTCTTCGGTCTAATGATGCTATATTTGCCACTCTGCGGAGTGGAGGGGAAGCACTGCGACTATGAATGCAGTCAGATCTCTTGAATCTTTAAATCGTAAGCCCACCGAAGGGCTTCTCCTTGACACTTGTGCGGCAGATTCCGATTGTGCAAGGTCAACTTTTCCGACGCATGACAGTGATGAACAGCTGTCAAACCCAAGCCTCTGTTTCTCGCTGTCAGTCCGTCACGGAGCTCCAGACCGGACTGGTTTAGGTCAGATGACAGTTGAGCGGTTTGAGGGAATCTGAAGCAGCAAGATGGCAGAGCGGGGTTATAAATCATAAATCACTTCAGCAGGGTATAAATCACTTTCAGTCTGAGTCAGCACAAGCACCAGCAGGCGTTGAGACAAGTCAAGACCAGAGCAAGTCAAGTCTTCTGTGCATATATATATATATGCAAAGTGTAGCAGCCACATTCGGTTACTGCATTAACTGCTGTTTTCTATGTGCCTTTTTATTAATAATTTACACCTACATAAACACAGAAAGACAAATTATAATGCATGGATCCGATTCTTTCTAAAATTACCTTCACAGACAAGCAAATTGATTTCCCTTATTAACTCCTGACACAGTAGGAGGAGATGGGTAGTACTGGAACAAATAGCAAATGAAAATAAAAGGAGATTCAACTCTTCCATCAGATTTCACTATTGATTTTCTACTCTCTTTTTTTTTATCCCCTCTATCTTTTCAACCTTTCTGTTTTACTGCTCTCTTCATCTCTCTCCCTCCATCATCCTGAGGCTGATCCCAATCTGATTTTGAGCTCCTAAAGTGTGCAAACAGCTCGATGTCTGAGCTGCAAACATTTACCCTCACTCATTAGGTGATCGAATCTTACAAGACAAAAAATACAGCCAGGGTGGGGACCAAATCCCAAATCTGGAAACCACAAGCAGATGACAAAATACAGAACACAAAAAATAGGTAAAGACATGCACAGAAGGAAAAAGACAGGTGGAGGTAAGAGATCGCCAGCCCTCCTCCCTCCCGTCAATGCTTCACAGCCCATTAGGTCAGAGTAGAGCAGGGAGCGCGGCTCTTAGGCTGGCGGTGTAATATTGGAGAGGACACGGCAGAGGAAAGGGCCGGGGAGGTTTTTAAAAGCCTGTGATGTTGGCTGTGTGGGTGAGGTGAGATGTCGTTTCCTCTCACTGCCTGAGAGCAACATCACAGTGATATAAAAGTGTGCCGTTCCTCAGCAGCTGCTGAAGGGTGGGGAGGGAGCAGATGACGTGGAGGGTGAAGAAGATACTGGCATGTGCGTGAAAGAACAGATCATCCACATGCGTTTTTACAGAGCTGTTATTGAGAGTCAGTTTGTAGCAGCAAGAAGATTCAAAATCTGAATTCAGAAGCAGTTATGTTCACTTTTGAAATAATTATAAGAGCTTGAGCGGTTCCTGCTAAAAAAGCAAAGATTAGGGGAACGTCTAAAGAAGTAAACATAATTCTTTTAAGTAGTGTCTTTTCTGCTTTCCTGTAAATCAAATCACATGTCCTCAGATTTGCCTTGCAGTCCCAAACCCAAGAATGGGTTATTCTAAGAGCTGCCTTCTCTTGCCTCAAAGCAAATGTCCTAGTTGGAGTCTAAAAACCATGGTCACCATTGCGTTTTTATGTTTATTATTAAGCTAATGCCAGGAGTTGGTTAGCTTAGCTTAGCTTAGCAGTAAGGCTGGAAAATCTTCCGCTGCATGTAGAACTATCAATGCAACAGACAGGTGACAGGCATGAAGTAGGTCTTGGTAATCTTGTTCAACATTTTACCAGTGTTCCACCTGCAGGTCTCTAGCACTATGCTGACCTTTCACCGGACTGCTAGCACTTCAAAATGTTGCACAAAAATGAACATGTAATGACGGCTTTTGCTGACCTTCCTGTCCAGCTAGAAAATTCAACACACTAAAATGAAGTTAAACAGTTTTTCAGCACCTAGACCCATCACATCCAGAATCACCGTGTCACTTTCAGATAAATAATATAGGTGAACTGGACACTGACCGAAAAGTATCAACCAAACAGCAGCACAAATAAGTCACTTTTCCTTCATCTAAAAGAAACTCTGCTGCCTTTATTTCAGCATCATCCCTCTCAACTCACACTGTGACCTTAAACTGCACACACTATACATGTGCCTAAGTGCATGTGCGTATTAGGTCAAACTATTTTTTTTAGTGTATGTATTTATATTCGCATCTCTGGAGACGTTTCATACTGATGCCGTACAGTATTACTGAACTGTAGCTCTGCATGCCTCCAGAGGAATCTTACATTGCTTTCAAAACTCTCACCCATCAGTGTTTGAGATGAGAGAGGAGAGAGAGAGAGAACAATGTAGACCTTTAACACCATTTCTTTGCTCTTTGCTTTTATGAAAACAGCCTCTGAGGATCCTTCCTACCCTCCTCTCTTCTCTGCACATTAGTATTATCTGAGGTGAGAAAACACCTGAGAACCAGCTAGACTCCGGTCCGGGGTGCGATTTAACCCTGATTTCTCATGCCCGGACTTCTTTTCACACTTTGATCACAATTGCAAAGTCGACCCGGGGTCAAGCATCTGGAGATACCCTCACCTGACTCCGGGAAGCAACAGTGAGCATGCTCGTGGCTTGGCTTTATGGGTGATATCCACCTCCCCGAGGGCGTTTGAACACATAAACACGCGAAAGCCCCATACATTCGCCTTCAGTGAAGACAGATGCGAACACATACATCGCATCCACACATTTTCACATTAGATTAAATAAGATCATACAGCACGTTTAATGTGATACCCACACATTTACACACACAGCCAGTGATCAACAGTACATCTGACAGAGTATCAGAGCCATATGCCCCAACACCACATGTGGCAGCTGATGGCGATGTACATACAAGAGCGACAGCAGGGAAACACAAGGAGCTGTGTGGATGTGTTAAAAAAACACATTTGGCGCAGCCACGGATACAAAGACCCACACGCATGAGCTGTAAGAGCTTAATACATGCAGCGCAGTAGGTGTCTGCATGCAGACTTGGCTGAAAATGCAGAAAGAGCTCAAACATGCCAGGCGGCATCACAATCCGCTGCTCTGTGCCCTGCCGACCCTGGGACCCCCGGTAAGAGGAGCTGGATGGGAAACGTGGCAGACCTTAGTGTTGGCACTGCAGGGTGTGCCAGGGGAGGTGAGGATCACACACACAGGGCCAACACACACACAGTCAGAGCAGAAATAACAACTGAGACTGGCTCCTCTTACTGTACAGGTGAACGCAGGTTTTTTCACAATTGAGCAGTTGGTTTCACTTAAAGCTGCCCTAATTGTTGAGGTGAGCTGAGGTAAATGCATGAGAATTATAAAAGAATGTATGTGCACAAAATCTTAGTTGTTTTGTTTTTTTTAAAGATTTATTTTTTGCCTTTCACGTCTTTATTAGATAGGACAGTGGATAGAGTCAAAAACAGGAGAGAGTGGGGAAGGACATGCAGTAAATGGCTGAGGTCGGAATCAAACCCAGCACAACTGCTACGCCTCTGCACGTGGGTTACGCAACATAACCGTTAGGCTATCGGGGCACCCAAGAAAAAATCTTTAAACAATTAAACTGCTCCTTAAACACCAGCTTCGGACTCATTTTGTGGCGCGTTTTTATTTACTTATGTGGACACTGAAGGTTAAAGTGTGAATCCTCTATCTGAAGTTTTGGGAGTTCTAATCACCAGAAACACCAGTAATCACAGATAGGCCTTTCAGCTGCAGTAACTTAGTTCAAACTGAGCAGTGTTGACTGTGTATTTATGCCCAGCAGAAACACACTGGATGGTAAGTTGCTTTTTCTTTTTTGCTTTTGTTTCCAAATGGAAGAACTTTGTTTGAACTTTGTGTCCTTGTTGTTCCGCAGCCTGAAGACTGCAGTCTGCAGCGCTGCTGATTTTTACATCTGCTGAAAGGGGAATTCCTCTCCAACCTCTTGAACTTATGAACCCTTTTCATAATCAACCTGATAATGTCAAAAATGCTCCCTGTCAAGCTAAAACCAGAGTTATTTTCCTTTCTCCCTGAAAAAGCATCATTTTAGAATAAGAGGTTTTCACCTGGCAGCAACAATGCTCTCTGCACATAAATAGATCTCATTTTTCAGCTTTATTCACTGACAAATACTTTACTTAAGCAATGTTTTTCTACTCATTCTACCCCTATCAAACACATTCACACACACTTAAAGATATTCTCTATATTTAGACAAGCTTGTATTTCAAATGGATTCACAAGTATATGCGTGTTTATATAGCCTATTGCAATCAAAAGACATTACATTTAATCAAGTAAGTATTTTAAATCTTTTTGTCATTCATCTGCGCATTACAAAATGTACAATCATGGGGTTAAGGTCTTTTCCAGCTCCACTTGAGCTTGATAAAAACACGTTGCATATCCAGCATCAATAATACAGCGATCAGCGTGTGATACACAGGGCATGAGGCTACATCTCTTTAGTCTCAACGGGCCAAATGGATTTTAGTGTTTCTGCATGTAGCTGTCATACTGGTGAATTATTTAAGGTGGTAATTAGGTGATTGTGGCTCCTGCGTGTCAAATAACTGTCAGAACACTGTTAGTTTTGTAAGATTAAATCATCTTATCAGTCTTGTCGTGTCTTTACAGACAAAGTTCTATCCATCTTCGCTAAACTTTATTTGTTTTTGCCTAATTAGCAACATACAAGCACTTTAATTGACTAGATTTTTAAGAAATGGCCATTTGAAGAGCTTTACAAACAAGCAGATAAAAGAACAGATTTAAAAAAAGATAAAATGCATTAAAACAGTAAGAAGTGTGCAGAAAAATAGAATATTAAAAAAAACAGTGCACTAGGGAGGCAAACGTTTTCAATTCAGTTATATTTAGATGGCGGCAAAGCATAGCATAAGTCATCTCAGCACACTTTATATAGCAAGGTCAAACCCTTACAGTGGTATAGAGATAAACTAAACAATTCCATTTGAGCAAGGACTTGGTGAGGAAGAAAAACTCCCTTTTAACAGTAAGAAATCTCACAGAGAATCAGACTCAGGTGGGTGGCCAACTGTTTGTTCTGGTTGGGGTGAGAGGAGAGAGAAAATATTCTATAATTAGCATCATAGGAGGTCCCACAGCAGCCTGAGCCTATGGCAGCATACTGTAATTAAGAGATGGTCACAGATCAGTTACCAAAAAGCATCAGAAAATGGTTTGGTTTTACATCTCAATCCGAAACTGGCCACAATTGATCTCATCATGAAGTTGGTTCCAGAGCTGAGTAGGTATTCCTGACAAGCAGTCGTGCTTTAAAGTCATATAAAGGAAGGCTTACAGGAAGCCGTTGTATGGACTTACACCGATCAGCCACAGCATTAAAACCACTAACAGGTAAAGTGCATACCACTGATTATCACGTATCAGTGCAATGTTCCCCTGGAGAACCGTGGCTCCTGGCGTTCACGTGGATGCGACTTTGACAAGCATTTTTGCATACCAAGCACACTTTCCTGAGGTAACAGGCAATCTACGACAGCAGCAGCCTCCTGCAGCAGGATAACACACCCTACCACATCGCACAAAATACTTAGAAACAGCTCAAGGAGCACAACAAAGAGTCAAAGCATCGATCCGGCATTCAAACTCAACAGATCCCAATCTCATCGAGCATCTGAGGGTTGCACCAGAGCAAGCCTGATCTACAGAGAGCTCACCCCACAGCAGGATCCGCCAACAGGTCAGAGCTGTTTTGGCAGCACAAGCGGGACCTACACAATATTAGGCAGATGGTTTTAGGGTATCAGACTAATGAGCTCAGTTCTTTTACTTTTTGTAAGAAGTCTAGCAGCTCATTTTGTTCAAGCTGACGTTATTTCATAGCTTCTTTTTTTTTTTAGGAAGGCCTGTTAAAAAGGAATTAAAAGCATAAATGAGTTTTTCTAAACCATGTTTTGACATCAGGCCTCTAAGTTTGGCTACAGTTTTGAGATGGTAAAAGGTTGATTTAATTGTTGCTTTCACGTGATGTTTAAGGCCACAATCAATTCAGACAATAAGGTTTTTAACAGTGTCTTTCTTTTCATTTTAGGCTATCATGAGTAGCAACCCTTAGTCTCTTCTCATTTTTCCCCAATCAGTTCTGTACTTATTTAGATAAATAAGATTTGAAATAATTTCGCTGTTAATTTGGTCCATGCATACTGAAATCATTAGTTGAGAGGATGCAGGCCTCTGCGTCTGTCGCATCATGTTTGTTTAAGCGGTGTGTACGCTTAAGTGTGTACGCAGTATAAAGTGGCTGTTGTGGTATCACTCTCCTAATGGCATTTGCATTTTTACATCATGTCATCTCAACCAAGGCCACATTTTATGAATATAATCATGATGTGTGTCAGAATAACAATGGGCTATGTGGAGCGTTGCCCTGCTGATGAACCGGGAAGAGACAATGCTCTGTGACCTGGATAGAAGAGGAGAGACCTTCATATTACAAAGGGTCACAGTGTCAGTGGCAACACACATGCGCGTGAGAGAAGACCGTCACACTCACATGCAACGCAAACACAACATATACACGACTGCACGCAGTGTTAATACGTACAGGACACACTGGTTATACTGCGTGTCATGGAGATTGTGTTTTAAGTATCTGGAAGCTTTATGTTCATGTGCAGGTTAACAGCGCAGAGCAGCCGACACTGCTGCTGTTAAAGTGCAGTCTCCTGACAGGGAAGGAATGGATAAAGAACATGTAAATTTGACCTTGTTAATGGTGTTGCTGAATGGTTGCATCTTTGCACACAATCGGAGTGTGAGTTCACACAGTAGATGAACCTGTAAACTCTGAGATCACAGCAACGCCTATGAGGTTCGTGTGAGAAAAAAGGAAATCTGTTTTCAAAGTGCTCGTGTGATCGAAGCTCTAAAAGCTGTATTTTCAGTGAGAATAAAAAAATATCTGGTCTATGGGTGAAGTCTGTAGTTCTTAAGCTCTGTATGGTTTTGATATTTATTACATGTTTAAACTCCAAGCAAACATGCATGTATGATGCAGAGGTCTTCAACTTGTCTGTGATGTTAGGCCAGTATCATTTTAGATCTTAGACTAGTCTAATGCAAATTAAACTTATTTTCAGAGTCTAGATTTATTGTCTGAAGTAAGAGTCATGTTTCCATGGTAAGAATCAGTGACATCTGCAGACGAGGGGCACTAATGGTGCGTTCCATTTGATCTGGGAGGTCGAAATTTCCAAGTACCCTGTCAGAAGTTTTACCTGGAATGCCCCTGTAGTGGGATCTTTAACTCAGAAAACATGAAGAACTTAACAACCCCAACCTCAAAATCCAAGATGGCTGCTCAACACATCAACAGTAGTCGTAGCTGTATTAATATACTGTTTATTAGCACCTCTGCCTAATAAACAGTACAGATCATCCCCTATCTGTGAGCATGTTGCCAGTGTTTGTATGCGCAAAATACAGCGTAATGCTTTTTTTATCAACTGGTATTGACTACAATGGTTAACCTGAAAAGAAAGGTTTTCCTGGAAGTGTGGTTTTCCAACTTTTGCACTGGAACTTTGTCAGTTTAAGATTGACGTCATTCCCAGTTCTGACCTTCGAGGTCCCTCCAAAGTAAATGGAGCATATAAAGTCAGCGGCTGTGTACCAAAACAGATACTTTATCTCTTTACTTTAAGTACGTACTGCAGCTGCCCTTACAACAACAAAACTGTATGCATACAACTGTGACATACTACTTTGTCAAGCTTTGACTATCACAGTCTTTGGTGCAAAGTGAACTGTCATCTGCCTGTGCGATTTCAGCAGCTCAAACTTGGTTGTACTCGTGCGAAACACTGAGACATAAAGATAAAGGCTTAGTCAAGAACTAGACAACTTTAAATAAAGTTATAAAGTTAGGCGTATAGCTGAAGCCTGACTCTTAGTTTGATGTAAGCTATAGGCTGAAAAATCCAAAGTATATGTTCCAGGATGTGTCATAGCTGCAAAGGATTCTTTAAATGTTTCATTTCTCCTTAAATCAGACTGCTGATTGGAGCCATCTCAGAAGCTAGTGGTTTATAAATGCAGCAGGTTGTGGTTATTTTATTATTTTACTCTAAATTCCACACTAAGTTAGAGTGACCCTTCTTCCAGGATGCTCATAGCTGCACAGCACCAACTGTAGGTAACAGTAAACTAGCTTTCACTTGTAATCCAAGTAACTCCACCATATTTAATCCTTAGCATCTGCTTTATTCCAACAACTATTAAAGATTAGTGGATGAATTATAGTAGCGTGGAACTTGATGTTATCAGGAGTACAGCCTATGGCAGGCCGGCTTAGAAGATGTGACAACCAACAGATGGACAGAATCCCCCTCAGGTTTGACAGAGGAGAGATGTGCTGCCTTCTTGAGAATAATCACGAGCAACAAATAAACAAAGAGGGACAGGTCTGCCACAAGCTAGTTTGAGCTTTAGTATTTCCCTTACATACACAAATGATACACACGTCTTTTCTTGTCTCTCTTCCTTCCCTTTCCTTTCCCCTCTACCTTCATAACACTGACCTTTAAGGCCTCCCCTCTCCTTTTCTCACTATCAAAATCCTTTTATCTCTCTCTCCTTGCCCTCTGGTTGTTTCTGCTGAGCTGTGAGGACTGAGAAGAAGAACGTGTCCAAGGGATGTGAATAAAAGCTCGGGATCATGGGAAGGTGTGATGGCAGGATGTCTGTCAGGACCTCGGGGACCAAAGAGCATGGCCCGACAAAGGGAAAGATAAAACCCCTACAGCAGCATCAGAAACAGTCGGGGTAACCTCCTTCCTCCTTGTCTTCAGATTTGTGCAGCAACACTTTCAGTAACGGCTGAAAGAATCTACATGTTGAGTGTCTGCTGTTCGATCACCTGGAAGTGAAAATTACTTGCCGAATAAGAAACCCTATACTTGGAGAATAACCTGGCCTCAGAGGCATTTGTCTTTTTGTCACGTATTCCACGTGCTACCGTTGCACAGATAAGCACTCACCTCCTCTGGTTTGACACATAATTCACACGTGACACTAAAATGTCTTCTAGATGGGTATCTTAGGGTGTTTCAGCCTTTCTCTACTCGCAATTCATTTGTCTCACTGTCACTTGGAGTGGCAGAACTCTGTCACCTCTCCTCTCCTCTCCTCTCCTTTCCTTTCCTTTCCTTTCCTTTCCTTTCCTCTCCTCTCCTCTCCTAACTCTCCACCCACTGCCTCCATCCTTGCCCTAAACAGGCCCTGGTACAGCACAGTGCCTGTGTGCAGCGATGCTGAGGGAGGTCGCCGTGCGGTCACTGCATAAAGCCTGGTCGCACTGTGACTCGGAGCTGCAGAATGTGCCATGGTGCATTAGCGCGCTGCCGCCTGGCTGAGCATGAGGCACAGAGAGAGAGAGAGAGAGGAGGTAAAGAGGGGACACGAGAGAAGGAGGAGCTAAAGGATGGAGTAGAAGGCAGAAAGACGGGGGAACCAACCGAGGGAGGAGGACCAGAGGAAGGAGGGGAAAGAAGAATAAGAGGAGAGAGGGAGGAGGGAGAAGGAGGAAAGCGAGGGCATCAGCGCACTTACACAAGCAGAGTTCAGAAGCCCCAGGGGCACAAGGTCCTTGTAAGGTGGCTCATCAAATATGAAGGCACATCGAGGGTGTGTGTTTGCTCTTGTATCTACTCCTCATCTTCTCCTTCTCTCTGTTTCCGCTCTCTCTTTTCCACAGTCTCACTTCATTCCTTAACTCCTTCTCCCTCCCTCCTCGCTGTTTCTCAGTCAACTTTCTTGCTCGTCTCTCCTTGAAACTCTCACTCAAAGCTTTCCAATATTTTTTGTAACATTTTTTTTCTAAATATGCCAGTTTTCTGCTTCCAAAAGGCAGCTGAATGATTAAAATTTCTGTATCTCATTATATAACATTTTACAATAAAGTCATTATTTTTTGGTAGTACCTCATCAGGACAAGGGTTCACAACATTTTCCAAATCCACTGACTATAGCATAAAAACACAAATTGAGGGTGTCTTAGTAGCCAAAGGGAATCTTTCTTACATGCACCAGTTACTTATCACCCCATGATTCCAGCCAATCTGTACTATTTTAAATAAATAAATAACCCTAAATGGAAGAATAAGATGTTATACATAACAACTGAAAAACTTATAAAACATTTATTTACTTTCATTTGTCTGTGCTGCAGCCTGATTGGTCAATTGGTCAGATGCCACTAACCAAGCAGATGGGATGTGAGTGGATGATGTAATGGACCAATGGGAGAGCCTGCCGTGAGGCTGCTGGGATATGATCTCATTTTCATTCTGGCCCTAAGCAGGTTTAGACAGCTCTGATCAGCCCATTGCTAATCTGCATTGCAGCAACTGGATGAGTTGTAGCTAATGCATGCATGCACACTCGCTGCACATACACACACACACAAGTTTCATTGTTTGTAGTAGGAGGGAGAACGTTAGGAGGCACTTTGAACTTAAACAGCTCTGATCTTAATTTCTTGCAGACTGAGCTCCAGAACTTCGTACGTCAGAAAGCTTTTAAGATACGAGGGCTTTTCAGGAGCTTACACTCACTCACAGACTGACTTTGACAGTACATGGACAATCCAACACACAACTGTCAGAAGAAAGAAGTGATGCTGGGGGTCGTTGTCCAGGGACTTGTGCTGAAAGTCAAACATGAAAGAGCTCTATACCAAAGGGTCCGCGCAACCTCCACGGCATGTGACCGAGGTCAAAGGAAGCAGCTGAGGCCACAGCGGGGGTGTGCTGCTCTTTACTATTAACCCGTACACACAAACAAAGACTGCATACACATTAACATGCACACACACAAAGAGTCCACATGTACTCACTCTTTCTGCACTCACATGTCTGCGTCACCAAAGTAGCCGCAAGCTATAAGGCTGTGATGTGACAAAGGCGAAGGCTCTGGGGGGTTGGAGCTCATAGCAGGAAGCCGGGGGGTCGTGGCCTGTCCTTGACCCTCCACTGGATACTGATCACTCTAACAGATAGAGGACGATAGAGAGCAAAAAAGAAATGAAAGGATTAAATGTAAAAAGGAGTTTAAATCCCATGAAGGGAATCAACGGCATTGATTAATGATTTGGATTGTGACAAGTGAAAATATTAGGTGACACATGACAACTGAGTCATGAAACTCTCTGCACTGCAAAAAGCCACAACCAAAATTAAGTTCACTGACTTCAATGAGAGAAATAAGAGAGTTTAAATGTGATTGAAAGACATTGCTTGATGAGAATGGTCATTGACGTTACACTGCAGCTGTACAAGTTTCCAACATCACCATCATGTGTGTTTCAGTTTTCTTTTTTGGTCATTTGTGACTCTTCTTAAACACATTTATTTTAGCATTTTTTGAGTGAAAAGTATTACGAAAAAGGAATGTAAAACACAAATATGGATACACACATCAATACAACTTTTTTTTAAATGTGCAAGTAATAGTAAATGTTATTCAAAAGGCACATTTAGGAGAATATAACTACCAAGTTATGACACTTAAAATAGTTTTTTAACATAATTTGCTGAGAGAAAAACAAACAAATATATAAATATAAATTAGATATAAATACTAGGGCTGGTCCAGAATATTTGAATATCCAAATATTTGTTTGTTGTGGTGGTATTCGAATAGTAATTTTGACATTGAAATAGTCGCGCGCGCCGCCGCCCGCTAGCGCACCCCTACGGCTCGAGCCAAATATTCGAATAGTCGTCATTAATTGGACCCAAATATTCGAAGGATGGTAATTACTATTCGGAACAGCCCTAATAAATACAATATATGGATAGGAATTTTAAAAAATAGAACTACTGGTCCCGAACATTCGAATATCTGAATATCCGGTTGTTGTGGTGGTATCCACAACGACCGGTAGTATGTGTATGCGGACCTACTGGTGGTAGATCCGCATACACAGGCTCTAGTATGCGGACCTACCAACTCCGATGTCACGCTTCACGTCGCCCGTGTTAGTAAATGAATAATTTTATTCTAAGTCCCCGCCGACCACCACCACCACAGCACACTCAAGCAGAAGGATAATCGTCATTAATTGGACCTGAATATTCAAACAACGCCAATTGCTTTTCGAAACAGCCCTAAAAACTACTGATGAAGCCAGTGTTAAGGATATGTCTGATCAGTATTCTATATCTTTCTTACGGTCAATAATGCCCATGAAAACATTTCGCTGTTCAGTGAAAACCCAATGTAGGGTTTTGTTTTGTGGTCGAATCTATCCAATCTAAAAGACATAATGAGCACTGGGTTTCACTATCGCTGTCATTTACTTGGCTCGCTGTCCAAGTAGTCCCCTACAAATGCCCTAATCTCTCCTACTGCTTAAGAACTGCACTGTCCAACTGTCTATTGTAATTTAAAAATGTAAGTCAGACACAAACTGATGCGCCATTGGTTGGTTTTGCGTTTGCTAGCGCCTCTAATTTGCTGAATGGTTCAAACACTGTAAACTCAGTATTCTGTCATGACACACATTGTCTTCCACAGTGCACGTGTGTCCACTAAAGTGCTGTCCATCACACAGTTCAGTCACAGGTCAAATGGTCAATAGCTGTGATCAGGGAGGCCGGCTGCCCGATGAGCCCATCGACCCCTCAGTCCCACAGAGACATGGAGAATATAACTGTTCCGATTCATATCTGCCTCACATGTGGCGGCAGGTCCAGGGTGCAGTGGAACAAACGGGCCCTCTGAGGCCTCCACGGCTCTGACAGGATTGATCTGCTTTACTAAAGCCAAGTGCAAGCCGGCAATCATAATGTAGTGTCAATATGAGCACACCAGGGATGTATGATGACAGAGCTGTGGCACGGGAGGGTGGAAGTATCCATTTCTGCTACGCCTGCAGCCACTCATCTGCCTTTATCTGTCACGAGCTATTACACCGACTCAAACACAACACGTGCCATTGAATATGCTGCATGAGGAAGTGGGCTTTTATTTCTGTTTAATTCAAGAGATAGAAGAACAGCTAGCAGTGGCATGCTGATGAAGACTGCATCTATGAATAAGTGTGGCCATCAAAGAGCATTTATTTTTTTCCTTCCTTTCCTTTTTTCTTTACTGATTTGTCCACAAAAAGCTCCACTTATATTCGTTAAAAACTTGATAAAAGAAGGAAGTTAGAATCTTTTAACCAGTCTCAACTTAAACCTTTTTCAGTTTCCACTTCCATTAAAAGAAGACAAAAAGTACACACGACATGAGGTGATCTGTTCATCAGGCTACAGCATAGAACCTGAGGAAAAAATCTATCCAAATTAACAGTGATAAAGATTTTGAATAGCATATAAACACTTCTGACAGTGTTATGGGAATTTTATTGTGTGGGTCCACTTAGTGTGAGCCTCAGAGAAAGTAATTAGTGGACGACCACCAAGTACATTAAGTCACTGTTATTTATATAGCACATTTAATACAGTAGATGGAGAGTCAAAGTTGTTTCCAATAGAGAGATTAGACATTACTAACATGCATCCATTATCTATACACCGCTTAATCCTCTGTATGGTCGCGGGGGGCTGGAGCCTATCCCAGCTGACTTAGGGTGAAGGCAGGGTTCACCTGGACAGGTCATCAGCCTACATTACAAGCGTAAATAATAAGGTTAAGACAACCAGTGTTTCAACTGATCCAATCTGAAGTATTCAGTATTTAGCACCTGCCAGTACCCAGTACGATTTTCCTCAGTAATCTTCACTCCAAGTATATTAACATCAGTACCTAGCAACCCCAGAAGATGGTCATTTAAACTACAGGCCGTTCCGTGTTGGCAAGCTGAGAGCTATGTGGGTGTTTATCTAGCAACAGGACACCTTGACAAAGATTTTTGTGACGCTTAATGGTCTCAAGTCAGAGCTCATTATATTAAGACATGTCAATATCAATGGCACATATACTTAAGCTTTGTGACCCATATCACATGTCCATTAACATAACAGCAATATCAGCATGTCCACTGTGCTCATTTTGTGGAATCTATTAATCAATTATTATTTGATAATGCTTCAGATTAGAGGAGAAGAAACTTACTCAGAATTTGCATTCCTGGCCTCTTGCCCCTGATTGCGCTCTCTCCTTATGATACCTGTGTGAGAATGGATGTAAGCAGGTTTATGCAGATACCAATCAGTTCTGTCAAAATGCCTTGATCTCAAAGATTTGGATCAGGATCAGGACATCCCAAGTTAAGATCCTACAATATTATACATACAATACAAACTTACCTGACTGAATCCAATTCTATTCAATTACAGTAAAGAACCTACTATACTATTTATTGTACAGATTTACCGGATTAATTTTAAAAATAAGGTTAAGGCTCTGCTTACTCAGGTCCTATAGGCTACTTGAGAACAGTTTTGAGGTAGCTTTACTCGAGAATTTACTTTTCATGCTATTTTATACCTGTATTCCACTACAGTTGAGAGGGGAATATTGTTTGTTTTAATCTATTTATTCTGTTGAACAGTTACTGTTGTTTTACATACACATAAACATATGATTAGCTTACTAAATATAACTTATACACAGTACATTACATGATTAAAACAGCAGTTAGCTCAAAGTAGACCAACTACAGCAGTAAAATGCTACTTATCCAACAGATAACATGAGTTTTTGTATTCATTTTATTGTACTTTATTTTATCAGAGGGCTTGTGGCAGACTTGTAAAGTAGGGTTCGCTTCCTGGTTACCTCATTTCCATGGCAGCAGCCTGCCAACAAAACCGGCAAACAACGAAGTGGTAGGTGTAAGAAAAACTTTAATAATACTTCAAGCTTACAGCAGCTAAGGTCTGAACTCACTGGTTAAGCTAGCTGCTTAGCATGCTAGCGCGTCATTTTAATAGCCATATTGAACTTTTCACGTGGGCCGACAGAAGTTGTTCTGTTGTAGCGAACTTCTCCATGGGCTAAGTTTTTACTGCAGTAATGGCGACGTTTTTAAAACAGAAGTATGAGTTCTGCCTAAATGTCTCGTGTGTGCTGGAATTTCACAGCTTACCGTTTCCACCCGCAGTTTCTTTATGGTTTCATTTTGCAGGAGAAATGTCCCTTCGAGGCCAGATATTCCCGGAGAGGCTGCCGGAGAATAGACAGGTGGGTTAACATGGCAGTGTGCTGCTGGTGTTGCTGGTGACACTATGGAAAACTATTCTAGCTCCTTACTTCTGAAGCAAATGTCAAAATACTTTGTGTGTAAAAACTGCTTCATAATAAAAGCCTCACTGGCTGTTTGCCTGGATTTTATTTTTATTTTCTGAAGCTCTAGGCCAAAGCTGGACATTCATGTTGTAGGTGGACAAGAAGTGAGAGAGAAAAAGCAATAAGTACATTTACTAAAGTACTGTTCTTAATTGTACGGAGCCCCTAAAGGGACATTGGCAGAAAACAAGTTAAAACGTGAGTGTCGCGTGCGCAGGTGAATCTATCTTCGCGTGTGCACGAGATAGATTCACCTGCGCACGAGACACTTACTTTTTTTTTCTTCTCAATGTCCCTTTAGGGGCTCCGTACAATTTTGAGTTACCTGTTCTTTACCTGAGCATTTCTATTTCCTGCTACTTTAGACTTTTACTCCACTACAGTTAAGAAGCAAATATTGTACTTTTTACACTACATTTACTTGACACCTTTATTTACTTTGCAGCTTTGATTAAATAATACAAAATTAATGAAAGAATAAATAATGGTGTAATCTTATAGATGAACATCTGACGATCATTGAAGGGAAATTCACAAGCTACGCAGCAGAGGAACTATATAAAGTAGTTAAATCACCTTTACCAGCTCCAGCAAAAATTAATATGAAATGCATTGTTCTACTTTGATATTTTTACAAAAGTACATTTAAATGCATGAATCTTACTTATAGCAGAGGACTGCCACACTGTGATGATGCTGCTTTCACATAAGTACAATATGAGTACTTCTTCTACTTCTGTGTAGCCTTCTATTAAAACATGTACACATATTACCTTGTTAACATGTCCACAACAGCCTCAAAACAAAGATTCAGACTTCTGGAGTTTCATACATGACCGGAGAGGGACTAAATAAAAGTGATTAACAATAAAAATAAAAATAAATGCAAATGGGTAAAATACCAATATTAAATTTTTGCACATTCTAAAATAGGTTTAATCAGCCATAATAAGTGAAAACACCTGTGTGGGTGTACAGCACATGACATCTGCTAATGACACATCACACAGCTTAGTTCAGTAATTAGAACACCTTAAGCAGCTGTGTTTAAATCACCAGGTGTAGCTACAGCAACAATAAAATCACTTTGATGTACAAAATGGAGAATGGTTTACAGGCATCATTATCAATTACACCTGTGTTTTTCCTGCAAAAACAGCAAAGTGTCTGCCATGGAAAAGACCTGCGGGGCATCACCTCTGTCCTTTCACCTTTTGAGGGAAGTAGAAATACAATATAGTAGACAGTATTGAGAGTACACTTTATCCCCTAGGGCCTGTTGCCACTTCATGAGGCCTGCTTCTATGGCCGGCTGGTTGACGTTCAGCTCCTGCTGGACTTCTGGTTGAAGTGGCTCAACAGCCGTGATTCCGAAGGTCGCCGGCCCCTTCACATGGTCCTGACCTTCCAGAGCTCCCCGAACACCTCCGCCTGCCTCAGATACCTCCTGGAGCGCGAGGCTGATGTCAACGCGTAGGAGCATTTCATATTATTCTGTGCAGGTTTTTATTATAGTCCACTGTATTTTCTTACTTTGGGGTTAGTTGCTAAGTTTTCTCAGCTGGATCCAGAATGCTGAATTCTTTTGATTCAGCTGTTAAATACTTTATCAAACTCTTATTATGGAAGTAAAGCGTTTTTAAAAGAGATGCTTAGAATAGAACGTGTAAATAAAACTGTGGAGTGCAAAAGTAATTTTTTTGATTACAATGAGATGATGGTGAAAGTTTATAGCTGCTTGCAAGGGATAATGATTGTAATGATGATTATGATGGCAACAGTGATGTTGATGATGATGAAGCTGAAAAGACAACATTTTTTCAACCAGTACCGACGACTCAGGCCAGACCCCACTGCACCTGGCTGCCGAAGAGGGCTTCCTCGACTGTGTGGAGATCCTCGTGAAGGCCGGAGCAGATGTGTTTGCCCAGGACAGCATGGGACACACACCTCTGGACTTTGCCCGCATCTGGTGCCACCGGAAGGTAGCGAGGTATCAAGCTAAGGGAACAGTCAAAATATAAGTTCAGTTAGACATCAGTTAGATTTGACAGATAAGACTTCTCGTGTGTGTGCAGGTATCTGAAAAGCTGCATGTGGCGGGCTGATAAGAAGAAGGAAATGGAGGAGAGAAAGCGCGCTCAAGTCTTGTACAGGGATCTTGTGGACCAGACCAAGCAGAATAATCTTAACAAAAAGGTTAGTTTGTATGATGTGAAAACTGATTCAGTCAGCATTTTCAAGTGATGTAAAGGTTATGATGCCACAGCTGAATAGAATCAGAAGAGCACTGACATTACAACACACTGACAAAGTCTGCTGATGACAAACAAATAGCTAAATAAATAAACTATCAAATATATAGTAAGGAACTTAATACTGGTATGCCACTTTCTTATCTGGGTGGTATTTTAAGGCAGTATGTTTAGTTTTCTTCTGCCACATTTCATAAAGACACTGATTTTAAACCATCTACATCCTGCTCCATATTCATTTTCAGACACTTACCAATGAGAAGATGGCAGAGTGGGCAAATAAGAAAGGTTTGCCCCTCCTAAAGGATTTGACCCCCAAGATGCAGGTGACCAATTATCACACTCAGTGCCTCTTACCATGTCAGAGCAACTCTAATCCAAAACACACCAAGGGCCCGTGTAAACCTGGAGGCCCCCAGCAGGACAGGAGCATCGCCACTAAGCAACCTGCAGCCTCATCCGCAGGGCCGTGGACCATCTTCATGGGCCTCCAGCCAGAGAAACCCCCCAGATGGCCTGACCTACGGGACAGCGTCACGGTGAGGAGGGACAACAGCAGCAGGCAGCTTCAGTATACCACCAAGTGGGACGACACGCCTCACCCGACTCCTAAGCTGCCTCAGGATGTCCTTGAGAGGGTGTTGTTCCCCAGAGCCTTCCCTTCCAGGATTGCCTCCCCTCAGCAATTTGAGCCACAGGACATAATGGAGGTCCCACATCGAGGACGCCCTCAGGGGCAGAGCACCTCTCCATGGACGGAGGTGGCCATGCATCTGGCTGAGGTGCTGGAGCCTGGACACTACTGAGCCTCCAAATCTGTACTGATGGGGCTTCTACTAGACCTGAAACAGGTGGATATGTGTAGAAGAAATGCATTAAAACTCAACTAGTGGGACTTCCGGTATGGCGTCAAGGCTGAGTTCAATGAATGGAAACGTATGCTTTCTAGATTTATATGGAAGGCTCAGAAACCGAGGGTTCGACTCAAAATGTTAGTTACCGAAAGAAAAGGCGGGGGGGCTTCCTTGCCTGGAAGTCTACTTTAAGGCAGCACAGCTACAATATTTCGTTTGTAGGTGTAATGATGATTACAATGCCAAATGGAAAGAAATAGAATTAAACCAATTGGATATCCCCTACAGGCCATTCTAGGTGATAAAACATATAGGGCCATGTACCAGGCTCAAAGTGACAAATGAATTAGAATGACCACCTTGCTTTTGTAGGCCTACTCCAACCAGTTGCAGTTTACATCCATGTCCGTCCAGACTCAATAATATATGTAGTGAAGACTTTGAGGTGTTTAAGTTCATCAGAGTCAAATTATGTATCTGTGGTCACATGCCTGGCCAATAAAGCCGATTCTGATAAAACACAAGTTGCAGCCGTGACGACAAATGAAGCGTTGAAAATGGACGTTGCTGCAAAAACACAACAAATTCTAAAACATGGAAGCTTCACATACATCTTCAATCCATCACCACAGTTTCAAGGGGTAAACAAAATCAGCATCACCAGCTCAGTATCCGACAAAATAGAGGATATGGTCATAATCTCCCCTGTTCCAGAGGTATGGTGATAAAAAACTGCAGAAAAGTGTGTGGATATAAAATGTTATGGCTAAAAGCACCGTGACTTCTGACCACCAAATTGTAATAAATTCACCTTTGTTTTGAAGTGGATGCTTGTGCCAGATGTAAGGAAATTCCTCCAAGTGTTCGCGTTTACATGAATGGGACGGACCTGAAAACATCATGCCCTCGGCCATAGCTGTGCGGAGGTATAAAAAAGCTGCACCTACAAAAGCGGGGTGAGCGAAAGGTGAGAAAACCTCAAGTGAACTGGGTCACCTGTCACAGATGTATTCATGCACTTTCACTGATCTCCCCCAGGGAACTGAATCAGGATCCAGGTGAGGGCTTGTCAACAGCATGCGAGTGTGAACTGAAGCTGTGGCCTGTCAGCTGAAGTTGTGTGTATGTGTGTGCATGTTTGTTTTTTTGTCTTTTCCTTGACTTCATGAAGCACTTCACACCTCAGTGGGGGTCAAAGTACACACTGGCATTAACCTGGTGCACCCTCTGTGACCAAGCCACATGAGACTTTGAAAACATAATGACAGCCAGCTCAACAGTCTAACACACAAACACACACACGCACGCACTTGACAGAGTGGAGGTCAGGGTGTGACAACAGTTGGAAAATCCTTCATACATAAAATTTAATCGTGACAGGCTGCATTAACCTGATTTAATTGGAAACGATGAAGATCAGTAGCTCTATTTTTTGCCTTCATTTCCTTGAAACACATCTGTGAAAAGAACCATTTAATCCAGGACTTATTTCAACAAAATCTTTTATTACACAGTTGTGTGTATACCAACCTACGATGAATCACACTGAGTAATTGGTAAAAAGGATTTCGGCCTCTTTTATGTGTCTTTCATAAAAGCACTTTGAGCAGCTTTTATCCCCCCAACACCAGTAAGCTTTTAAAAAGTCATTGCACATGTTCGATCTTCAGAAGTGTTTACATTTGTAGTTGATGTCGGGTTTACTCTTGGATCAATGTACAAAAATCAGTTTTTAATATGAATTAATATGAATTCTTACAAACAGTCCAAAAGAAAAAAAGACAGGCAGGTCGCACACTACAGTGCTGGTGATTAATGAATGTGTAGAAGCAGGTGATAACAACATAAACCCCATTTAGTGCCACTCTTTTATGATCAAATGTCGATGATCCGCAGTAGAAAAGATCCCTAAGGATTACAAGTAAGCCTTCATTTTACCCCTTTTCAGTGATGTGATGCAGGAGGCCACAGAGCATTTGAACCGTGTCACACCTTGTAAATAATAGGACATCTTTCCAGATTCTCATTTGAATTTATCCTCATAGGTGTTTTTTGTAGTGACCTGTGGCATTTTTCCTGTTAGTGATTTGCCATTTAAACACTTTCTATCTTATCCACTAATCTGTCCAGGATCATTTCACATCACAGCCCAAGTGTGGACTGCAGGAGTTACCATAAAGTACCTTTAAGAGGAGAAAAAGTTTTGTCTGGTTGTATTTTGTCTTTAGTGCTACTTTGTGTACTGAATCAGATGAAAAGTGAGACCTACAACACACAAATGACAGAGATGTTAACGGATAATGATTTATCTGCCCAAGTTGAAGTTTACAGGTATTTGGTGGTTGTTAGTTTCAAACCCTGCACATACATATTTTAATACTAAAGCTTAAAAAATGGAGTCCAACATGACAATAAGAAAGCATTGCGCTACAGACAAGATCCCCACGAGGTCTCCAGTAGGTGTTGTTGGCAGTCAGTACAGACAGACAGAAAGACAAAAGACAGACGAACATGGCCTGTGTAAACTTGTTGGCTCATCCAGCAGGAAGCTCTGATCTGTTCATTGGTCCATCCTTTTTTTTGTGTGCTTTTCCTCCCCTTGTCGACCACTGCTTTGTTTTAGTCCCATCCAGAAACAATTTCCACTGTCCTTCCTGCTTCCCCTTGATCTCCAACACATACACACACTCATAAACCCCTGAACCCTTGAGGCTGCACCCCGAGTCCGAGCTCCTCAGTACATTTTCTGTCGGCTGGGCAGCACTGCCTCCTTGAGGAAAGAGAACACGAGGAGGATCCCAGATCTCTTTCCCCTTTTGCCCTTGGTGAAGTAATTAGACACGACGTCATCTTTAAAAAAAACAAAAGGAGAACAAAAGGGCAATCATCATTAATTAGACAATATGTGAGTGAAGTCTCTGTATGTAAATTCCATACTGCACAAGAAAAAAGGAAATATATGTAAACACTTGGACTACTTTAGAAAGTGATCGACAGTGACACTGAAAAAACACAGTGCGCCCAACGTGGGGCTCGAACCCACGACTCTGAGATTAAGAGTCTCATGCTCTACCGACTGAGCTAGCCGGGCTGTTTTTAGCCTGGGGGCTCATCTTCTTATATAGAGAAGTCCAGGGCAACTAAAACTTTGGAAATATGTCCTAATGTTTTGGATGTGTCTGAGGAAGGAAACAACATTTGAAGCTTGTAACTGCTACCTATTGAAAAGAACCTAAAGCTGAAGCAAATCTGTGTGGATCTCACCTCCTTGCTGCATGGTGGATGGAAGCACATTTTCTCCCGCTGACAGTGACACAAAGAAGGCGAAGGGAATCACCCATAGGCAGATGGTGAAGTACGCCAGCACCTAAGGCCAGTCAGGAGCAAATTGGAGATGATTGGACAAGAAACAGAGAAATTATTATGGAAGAGAAGCTTTCCCCAATTCACAAAAAGCACTGCAGTTTTGGATGAATCCTTTTATTGTCATCATGCATGCTCTTCCATACACACAATGAAATTACAGACGGAAGTCTTGGCTTTCAGCAAAAAGAAAAATGGCATAAAAATAGACTTTTAAGAAAGTATAAACACACATATACTCAAATATAAATATTCTAAAATAACTCAAATATAAATATAAACATTAAAAATTGTGCAAAGTGTGCAAGCACAGTGCAGTGTCTTTGTTTGTGAGGTAGCGGGTCACCTGTGTACTGAGTGTGCTGCCTGCGTAGGTGTGTGTGTGTGCTCATGTGTCTGCAGAGGTGTGTGTGTGTGTGTGTGTGTGTGTGTGTGTGTGTATAAGACAGCCCATGTCTTACACTAAGAAAAAAAAAGAAAAAAAGAAAAAATA
>OMNN01099336.1:0-13353 GCA_900302755.1 Chromis chromis | reverse complement strand
TGGGGTAAACACCCGAGGTTGGAATTGAACCTGAGACAGCCGCTACGTTTCTGCACTTGGGTCACGCAACATAACCATTAGGCTATCAGGACGCCCCTGTTTGATGAAATTAATAAAAACACACCAGCAACACACGACACAGACACTGAGCTCATGTTGAAGGAATGCCAAACACAATCAAACCTGATCAAAACATGTATCCAGGGGCTGTGAAGGACAACTTTTTAGGTGCAAGGTGGTAAGAAACAGCTTTGACTGAAGTTTATACTTTTTATTTTGTAACAGGCAGTTCTAAATGTGGATAATTAATGGATATATGCTCATCTACTTCTCACTTTCTGATGAGGAATCTTGTCTGCTGTTATCAGGACAGCTGGATAGCTCAGTGACTAACACCCCAGATCTTGGCATGGGATATCAGTGGTTCAAATCACGGTCAGGGTGAAGGTATCCAGTGAGGACCCTTAGGCAAGGTCCTTAATGCTGCCCCACCTACCTACATATATATGTCACTTTGGATAAAAAGCTAAATGAAATTGTAGAATTGTTATTAAAGGCTCAAAGTGACAGTTATTTTTATTACAAATTAATCTGTTGATCATTATTTCTGGTTGTCTCCATATAAAAACACAGACAAACTCAAATTCTAAATTCAGGGAGCTTGTAGTGACATTGTCAGATATCTTGTTTTGTTCAACCAACACTCAGAAACTATTTAATTAAAGTTCTATAATTTGCAGAAAAGCAGAAAAGTAATCAAACATCAAAGACTGTTGGAAATCGATTTTCTGTTTTTGACTAATAAATGACTTAGCTCAATGATAAAGTTATTAAAGCATCGTTTTTTAAAACAACAATACATCAAGTCTGCAGTTGTAAATATTAGTTGTGACGCAGGTTCAAGCTTCATGGTGGAGGATAAAAAACAGCTGAAGAGATTTTTTACAACCTGCCAACCACAAGCTTATTAATCCATTAATAATTAATCAATGTCACAAAGTGCTTCACATAGCAAGGAAAGATCCTATAAAGCATGACAGAGAAACACAGTCAGAGAGCTAAACGGGCCGTATTAAAATCAGAAACGGCAAAATCAATCACCAATACAACAGCTAGAGTCAGACTAAATCACAGACGGCAGTGTTAAATGATACAACTTAAAAGAAGCATCCGACTCAGTCTATATTACAGATAGACTGAAAACGGGCCCAGAAAAACGGGCAGGGTATTCCAGAGCCTCGGGACTGTTATTGCAAAAGCTCTGTCCCCTTTAGTCTTCAATCGAGAGTCTGGAGCAGAGAGCAGGCCTCTGCCCGAGGATCTCAAAGTGCAAACAGAGCTGAGCAGAGATAAAAGAACAGAGATATACTGGGAGAGTCGGGCCACGCACTGCCTTGTCAGTAGGGCAAAACAATGAATCTGTTTCACATCGAAATTGCAATTTGAAACTGTGCAATTAGTAAATCACAAAGGCTGCAAGTTCAGATATACATGATGCAGCACTTCTCACCCAGGGTTCATCTCTTATTATTATTACTTAACTCAACTGCAGAATGTGTAATACTTAGATGCTTCTCCTGAGCTATAAAAGACCTAAGTGTTTCAATATCAGAGACTGTTCTTTTCTTATTGGAATTATGTTATTCTGTATTGTCATTACTTACTAATCTAATACAGTCACAGTTGTTATGATAACTGTTTTATCTCCTAAACCATTTAAAAATGCAATAAAACCGTTTTAAACTGGAGTTATGTGCTCAAACCTGGTTAAACCGGGTTAAAACCCCGGCAGCTGAGTTCTGTACTGTCTTTGTCTGCAGACATCAAAATATCTAAGCAGGTGTTGCATCAAAGTCTTGTGACAACACTACTGTTACAGTGGGCAGAGAAGGAGAAAGCATGTAAAACAACATATTTATCTTTAAAGCATACTTTTAGGCCTTGAAATCATGTTAAAATTTCAATCTTATGGCTATAAAGACACTGATGACTTTTAAAACATCTATACTCCAGGCTTAACTCATATCATTTTTTTCAATGCAGAGAATAAAACAAGGAGAACTCATACAGTAGGAGTGTGTACGAGTGTGGCTGCCACCTGTCAGCTGCAGAAGGTCTTACGTGGCCAGGTAACTAACTGGCAACGTGGACAGACAGGCTCCTTGCCAAGTTTCCTATAGAAGCTCTGAGTATATTAACTTTACTGACGTTGCTGGCGACAAGAAGGCTGAGTACATATCATAGCCATTCTCCAACTAATCTGCTTTATTAAGATATGTAAACAAACACAACCTTCCCCAAGCTAACTGTTGGCTTGTTCACATTATCTTGCATGCTAACCTTGTTTGGCGTTACTTTAGTTAGTCTCTGCTGCCTGGTAAATACTATTTGCTGATGAATCGATTGGTCGATTAGTGTGTATCGATAAACCCAACAGGGCTAAAATGACAGAAAACGCCTATTGCTAGCTAGCCACCTATTAGCAAACAGGACGTCCAGCCTGAGTGATCCCCCTGTCCCAAGAAAACTACTCCGAAATTAGGAAATTCAAAAATACAGTCGTGGTACATTTTTTCTGCTTTTACTTAAAAGTATACTTTTTGAAAATATGTAACACTGCCATTACTGAGAAGTAAAAACATAACATCTTATCTTCGTTTCCCACAACTTCCTGTATTCGTAAGCTAGCTAGCTAAACTGGTAGGAAGCTATCAGTAAGTCGGCGAGCTAACACGCGTAACATATTCAGGCTCATTTACTGATTTTTGGCATTACATTTTTAGCTTGTAATTGAGTGCCAACACATTCTCCGTTTGTTAAATGAAGCCCCGTTAACGTCTGTTGATGCAGCTTCATCTGCTGACTTGCTCCGCTAGCATTAGCAAGCAGTTATTAGCAACGTACGTTAGCTCCTGCAGGGATGTCCAGCGTGCACTTACCTATTGCTAGAGTGACGAAGGATATCTGAATCACCAACGACAGCCAGCTCAGTAAATAAATAAACCACATCTCTCTGCATATGCAGCAACACACAAAAAATAAGAAAATAATACAGAAAACAGCTAGCTGTCTGCTAACTAGCACTGGTCAAAGTTCCTCCCCCTGTGATTCGGTACTACGTGAGCAGAGCAGTAAAGAAGGGCCTCATCTCCGGGAAGGGCAGGGTTGTTCTGGTTGCAGCGCCACCTGTGGTTGGAGGGGAAGTGCAATAACTCTTAAATAATCAAAATAGTCTAATTTTACTGATTTATAAAATGCAGAGATTGGATGTTTCAGTATAGGAGCCTATTTCTGCCAGAAAATAATGTATAAAAGGTTACTAATCAGAGAAAAAACTCATAATTCTGGCAACATTTTTAATAATAATAATAATAAATTTTATTTGTTGGCGCCTTTCTGAGCACCCAAGGACACCTTACAATAAAAGATACAAAAAATACAAATAATACAACATTAAAAATAACAAATAAAATACAGGGTGATGATTCTGGCAGCAGAGTTCTGGATGATTTGGAGACGGTGGAGAAGTTTGTTGGGGAGACCAGTGAGGATTGAGTTGCAGTAGTCGATGCATGAAGTGACAAGTGCGTGGACCGGGACCTGGGTGTTGTGTTGGGTGACGTATTTAGTCAAAGGTTAAGATAATGAGATAAAATTCCTTCCTTTTAACTCAAAATTCTGTCAAAATATTGTAGTTTTTTTAGGTCAAAATTGGAATCAATCAAATTCATCAAATGATATATATCAGACAAATTTGTATTAAAAACACAGACAAAATCCAATTCTAAATCCAGAGAGCTTGAAGTGATGTTCAGATGTCTTGTTTTGAACCAACCAACAGTCAAAATGGGAACAAATTTATTTAATATTTTACAATTTACATGAAAGCAGCAAAAATGATTCATCAGTTGTTAGAAGTTGTTGCAGATTCATTTTCTGTACACTGACAAATGAGTAAATTATTTCAATGAATGTTAGTAACTTTTTAAAATATTGTTATATATTTTATAACAATCCATCAAATCTGCAATTGCAAATGTTTGGTTGTGAAATAGATGTAAGTTTCATGCTGGAGGATTTAAAAAAAACAGCTGAGTGGGTTTATGAAATGCAGTGTTAGATTGTTTCAAAATAAAAGCCTATTTCTGCCAGAAATTATTGGATGAAAAGTTAGGATTTTGACAAAACAGATTAAGTCATAAGTTGAGATATTAAGAAACCAATTATTCTTTTTAAGTCAAGATTACTAGATCTAAACTAGATCTTTTACGCAGTTCAAAATTACAATCAGTCAAATACATCAAGTGATAAATAACAACAAAGGTTTCTTACTATGTCACTTTATCAGGCATCACATTTTAACGGCACTGGGTACTTTTAAGTGTAATTTCTCAACATGCATGGTAATTTAATAGACCTATAAAATCAATGAACGTCAGAAATACATGCCTAGAGTCCATTAGGCCAAATGTTCTCTGCTGGTGTCACCATTGTTGCTCCTTTGCTTTCTAGCATGTAGTTAATGGGCCCAAACTTAACCAAACAGTGAGTGAAACAAGACTTCATTCACAAAATATAGTGAAATTAAGTGAGCAACCTTCTCCGATATATTTTCGAGTCAGTTTTCTACATGTATATTGACGTGGGTAGCACTGATGCCACAGGACATCTTGTGTGTATCTATGTAGGGCAGATGTCATTTGTGTTTCAGAGGTATGGAAAAATGCTCATTTACATTCTTTTGGTTTGCTGTGTGTTTGTTAAGGTGCTACTGCAAAAGTGTGTCTCTCCTGACTTAAAGGTAAACACATGATTTATACACAGAACCCATACTTAATGTAATTCTAGTACTAACCAGTGCCACTCCCCTTGTAGAGAGTTGATAAATCCAGTCGAAAGTATAGTTTTAAGGTCGTAGGCCCATAAATTGGCTCAACCTCAAAAGAGTTCCCCATTTCCACTTCCTCTGTCTTTGTCTCAGTTACATTTGAATCAGGCATTTGTGTCTTTAGGGACCACAGGTTATGGTTAAGAGAGTTCCTGTCACAAACAAATTACCCAGAAGTGGGCTGAGTGAAAGCCATGATTAGAGCTGGAGTCAAATCTCCTGTGAGGCTGGAAAACACAGGACCAGAATGTTTAAAGGGAGAACAAACGCTGCCTTTTCACAGTGTCGCCGGTATTTAAAAGGCCATGGTATTACATTTACTCTGATTTTACATGGTCTATTGATATGCAGTTGTCTGGAGGTCAAGGAAAGCATGTTAAGAGAAAGTAAACTGATTTGGATCCTGTATTTGTGTCATTAATAGAGCCTTCTGTAACACCGATAGCATCATTTTCTGAACTCTCTTTCTCACTGCTTTTATGTGCATGGATTCATAAACAAGGAGGGTGCTGCACCCATATCTCAGAAGCTGACACCTTTAAGATTGAGGAGGAAAACAATAAAAAATGTATGCTTGAAAGTGAAAAGGCAGACCTTCGAGCAGAGAGCTAAATAAAGTAAATATATAATGCGAAACAGCGTGAAGACACTAAAATGGTGTCAGAGTCAAAGGTGGGAGTTATTTCATCCTCTTTTCAAATGCTTTTAACAAAGGCAGATAGGTAGATGGCGAGGTGTGAAGGTGCATGTATTCACTCATGCATGCGTGCACACATACAGTATCGGTGTGGAAGGTGAGAAAACAAAAGGCGACCTGCTGCATTGAAAGAACTTTCAGGATGGAGGCTACAGATCACCTGAAGGCTCTTATCTCAACGACACCTCGGGGGCTCCGGGTGTGACAGCTTTAATGTGCCTAAATAAATGGCAGCTCCCATTCTTCTGCCGGATCGAGCTTTAAGAGACAGACACCTTGGGAGAGAAGTGGGCGAGGGTATTCATATGAGTGTTTTTTTAATGGCTCGGGCTCTTTTTCAACTATTTTCTGTCGCATGAAGAAGGAAAAAAAAATCCTGCAACTTGCACTTAGATCAGCTGAAACCGAGGCTCCCAAAAAGAATGATGTTGGCCATTAAATACGGCTGAAAGAGCTCCATTTCCTTTGACACGCAATAAGTACTGGCTTTTTGCAGACGTGGGTTAAATGGCATTTGAAAAAAAAAAAATGCTTTTCTTTGTTTTTCTCCAGCCATGAATGTGAGAGTTGATATCTGTTTGCAGTCTACCCCTCCCATCTGATGCTCTTAGGAGGATAAAACAAACATCAAAACCAGTTTTCTGCGAGTGAGATGATTACAGCCCTGGTCTTTATTTGAACTTTTCATTACAGACCCCAAGATCAACCAGTGGTTTCCTACTAAAAGAAAGAACACAGAAGCAATGCATTTATATATTAATGCAGTAAATATGCACAGATGGAGAGGATTCCTTTAACGTCAAAGCAAAAAAACCCATCTATACAGGCACAGTTTGGTCAACAAACAAGCTTTGGTTCATCATTATATAAAACTGCATGAACATAATTCAGCTATATTATCTAGAAAGCTGTATTTCACGTGTCTTGACCGATGATCAGTGCTGATGCTCTGATGCGAGAGTCTCTCTTCTCCCTGTTCTGCTTCAGCCTCCGGAGCACAGGGGCTCGGCCGATCTCACCTGCCCAGGGAGCGTCTCCTGCTGCTGGGACACACTGCGAACCAGGCTGGGGATCTGCCCGGAGATCACAACATACTCAGTTCAGACACGAATCCAAAAATGAGAACTACAGGACGGGCTGTAACAGCTGATCGCGGAGTTAGAATTGAGCCTTTTGTTGTGATCATACATGTAGTAGGTTAGCTGGCAAGCAGCAAAAGGACTCTTTGTGTTGCATGTTTGGGCCTGGAAGTGGTCTGATTGTTCCTTTACACTCTTGTACCTTCATTTTCCCCCTTTTGATACATGAAGGTGTATATGCAGAACTCATTTTAAAAGTCAGATATCAAGTGTCTGGATGAGAAGAACTAATAAATATTAATGCACACAAATAGAAAAAGCATGAAGTCACTTGACAAATGATTTTTCAAAATAAAAGCATCTTATTTTCTGGGCATATTACATCTGCCAAACATTTGAAAACCACTAAACCTTCTTCTTTGAAATATCATCATCCTCATTAAAACATCTCCCATAATTTCAGGGCCTTTTTGGTATTAAAAAAAATTCACTGAGCTGCTGCTTCTCACTGGCATTAACACCACAAAGGGGAATTATTTTGGACCTTAGTTTCCTAAAATGCAGCTCTTTCTGATGTACTGTTAAGCACAGTTATAAATGACGACAAACCATATTTTAATCAGCTTAAATTGGGTTTAAAAACAATAAAACTGCCTCTTGAGACATGCTATTTGCTAAATGAGTTGTGCTACTGCATATTTCTGCACACAAGAGACTAGACAGTGGATAAACAGCAGTAACAACAGAAACCTGTTAAAGAAAAGAAACATGGACATGGACAGTTCAGCGTACCCAGTGTTGACTCCTGATTGTCTCCCATCGCTCTCCTCCTCCTCTGAAGCACCTGCAGCAGCTCGGCCTCCCCGACATTTCGGCCGATTCCCCTCCTGGATGGGACTCTGCGGTGGTGCTGACGCTTTATGTTGTCCTGGTGAGTTAAACGGTTAAAGATGGATCAGATTTAAGGTGCATCAGGGTTTTGCAGAACAATAAATTTGACTTAATATTTGTTACCAGCATTCCTTTCAACTCCACGATGGCTGATTTTCTGTTTTCATTTCTCTGGTCCTGTAAGAAGATTTGGGATTTGATAGAAAACCTCTTATTGGAAGAGAGCGTTTTAATATGAAAATAAAAAGTAACAACAAGAATAGCTGACCTTCCATGAGCTGTCGTCTTCCTGTGAGTCAAGAAATGGTAGTTATCAGACAAAGTTAGTCATTTCCAACTTTGGATTTTACTTTAATATCAGTTCATTTGGACAAGATCATCTAAATTTTTAGTTTTTTAACCTGTATTTTCTTGAAGGGCCTCAGGACGATGCCTTTCCTGATTCTCTCCATCATCTCATCCACCGCTTTTGCCTTCACGTCCAACAAGGGGGCTGGTTCTTCAAAAAGAAAAATGGCTCATTTGTGTTGCAATCTTTCCACTCTGTGCTTCTTTGAAATCACTGTCGAAGGTCTTGCATAGTTTGACAACATATGCTGTACTGGCTGCATCAAATGTATATGTAAATGAAGTCGAACATGAGACTTTGTAGAAAATATACCTCAAAAGCAAAACTACTTTCCAGGAAACTAGGAAAAGTGTAAAAGAAATATGAAAGATGTCGATAGTAAAGATAAATCTCTTTGTTTTAAACCTCTGCTTTAGAGCTTCAGAGTAAAAATGATGTGTTTGATGCAGTTAAAGCAAAGTGCCATGAGTCTCACTGTTCTGAACATCTCTACTGGCTCCATCTTTCCTCCTGCTCTTCAGCAAATCAAGTAAACTAGAGAGAGAGAGAGAGAAAGAGGTCACAGGGGTTAAATGCTTGCAATCAGTGGACAATTCACATGATAGTATCCACACCAGCAGGAACAGAACCATCTCAGAAATGTACATTTATGTTTTTTTTTCCAGTCAAGGTGCGGGAAAAAAAACAGCATTTAAACCATCCATCGAAACTTAAGCTTCCCATTCTTTGATTGACTGACGAAGCTCTGGCTTTAAACTTACTTTGTGTCAGCGGTGGTGGGCGGTGGAAGGGGAGGGGGAGGTGGAGGAGGAGGAGGAGGCGGTGGAGGTGAAGCAGGAATGGATTTCTCAACTGTTTCATCAATTGTATCCTCTCGGCTTAGTTTTTCGTGGAGCTGTTTCACTACAAAGGAAGGTAGATCGCAGAGAGAGGGAGAAAGACAGTTTGTCCAGGTGGTACAATGTTATATTGTGTGTCCATATCAAATGTAGAAGGATTGTTGGAGACATCTGCGCTTTGGCGCTGAGACACCTGAGAGAAGGATTTTGCAGAGAGCACAGTCCAAGAATGTGTCAGAAAAATGCTTCCTATACAGGCAATGCCAAGAGGAAGTGGAAGAATGATCTAGTATGTAACACAGAAACTACAATCTGTATATAGTATAGTATATAGTGAGGATGTTTTCAATCAGAGCTCTGTAAATAAGGTAATCTAGGTCCAGCAACCACCTAAAACACACCTCTAAACATAGCTCATATTATTGGGAGGATGTTTCATATTGAGTTTTTTTGGATCTCAAAGCCAGTAGAGAAACTTGCATCTCCAACTGCTGCTTTTGACCCCATTACCTGCAGATACCATTCAGTGTTTTTGACTATTATTAGCTGCTACCTTCCTCCTGGAGCTGTGTGACGGAGCCGTTCGCCTCAGACAGCTGAGTCTCTAAAGCTTTTCTCTCCTCCTCACTCTTCTCCAGCTGCTCCTTCAGGTTCTGCAGCTCAGACCGGGCGCTGCTCTCCTCCACGACGCGCTGACTCTGTTTTACCTGACAAAACAGAGCTGTGATGAAGAGTAGCAGCAAGAACATCCATTTTCCTCTGTTGTCATGTTACACTCTGTCACACACCTGGTCCTGGTAGTAGAGCTGTACGTCACTCAGGGCTCTGCTGATTTGGGATATTTGCTCCATGGCCTGCTGCAGCTTCGAGCTCTGCATCTCCATGTGGCTCTGCGTTTGGCCTGCCTCCTGCTCCACCAGCACCTGATGGAGACGAAACCAAACCCGGCCTCACCTTTGACACTTTGAAACACACCTTTCACGATCGTTTGCTTCCAAGGAAATGAGAAGCGACAGACAATCAGTGACAATGAAGCACAATGAGAGAAAGAATTATTGTGTGAGCTGTTGAGCGGCTGGTTGTTGATTTTCTCCCACCAGGAGGTTGTCACGATGCGGGGAGAAATGTTTTCAAACTGGACTGAACAATGACTCGGGAGCCTTGTTACTCATCAGCTTCGCTGAGGAGCGGTGACAACGCAAACAGGATGATTCTGCGGCGAGACAAAGCGTCATTGTTCATACATTATGAAAGAAAATTGTCAGGCGTTGCCTCGATTCATTGGGAAAATCTGATTCTTTCTTCTATAGTGTGACAAATAAACACCAGTCGTGGTTAATAATTGGTGTGTCAAGCTCCTCAATCATCACACGCTCTAAACAAACCTTTTGTTCCTTTGCATGAGCTTGCATGAGGTGTGTACGCTTGAATGTTGCGTTGAATATCGATACGATATATTGGTAAAATGTGGGTATCGATCAGGTTTGATTACATGACTTTAATAATGATAATAATAATAATAACATTATTTGTATAGCGCCATTCATACAAGGTTTTTAATAAGGCTTTACAACAAGGAAACATTACAACATTACATTTAAAACATTAATAGGAAGGACCTATACGTCTTTCCTCACCACTACAATGGCAGTACTACCATCACCTACCTCTGCCTCACACCAACTGCACTAAGAAAAGTGGGGTGGGGATACAAACCCTGGTTCGAGTAGGGGGTAGAAGTTAGAGAACATAATCTCAGAAAGAAAAAATAGTTTGGTCATAAATACAGTTCAATGGGCGCCCCGATAGCCTAATGGTTATGTCGCGTGACCCTCATGCAGAGACGTAGCAGCTGTCCCGGGTTCGAAACTGACCTCGGGCCTTTACCTCATGTCCTTCCCCACTCTCTCCCATTTCTGACTCTATCCACTGTCCTATCAAATATAGCCGAAAATAAATAAATCTTAAAAAAGAAAAATAAATGCAATGTAATAAATAAGAGAGTCAAACAGGTTACAGCAGATATTTTGCCAAAAAACATCAACTTACTTAACGCAATTGATGAAGTAATAAATAAAAGTCAACTATAGATGATGCACATTAAAAAAAAGTGATCTAAAAGAGGCAACAGATGTGGAAAAAGACCTTTAAAAATCAACTTTTTCATATATTTTTGTATGCAGGGCCACCAGGAGTTGCCAGACGCAAGAAGAATTTGATGTTGAATTCTGTATTGTAATCAATTGCTCAGTTATCTGTAATTCTTTATCTTCGTGCATGTTGTTCAAAGCTTTTTCTACGCCCCTGAGAAAATAATTCTATTTTTTTCCCATTTTATTGCCAGAAATAGACTAATTGAAAACCATCATGGGGATTTTTTTGTATAATTGTCACTAATATCCTCTAATTCCTACCAACAATACAGTCGACCTCAGTGTGTGTTGCTTATGTTGGCTTCATAAACCGTCCCACTGATAAATTGTGTGTGACTTCCTGAGAGCAGATCAGAAAACGGGAAGAGTGACAAAAATCGGTTTTCATTTCTGCGTTGTTGTTTTTTGGGTTTTTTTTTTACTACGAAGACAAACCCAAGCAGCAGGTTTGGTGAGCTCTGTGTCAGCACATGCAGCACGAGGCTCCGCTCTGCAAATTACACCGTTCTAATCTGTGGTCTCCCTTCTGCAGAGAGCAATTTTCAAACAGCAATTAGCACAGTTATTTCATACGTACAAACACACACACACACACACACAAGCACACACAGTGATACAAAGGGACAAAGACACACACACACACACACAGACAGACATACACACAAAAAAAACGTCCAAATTGTTTCCTGTTTGAGGCCCTGCGTCATTATACCACCATGCATCACAGAGAAGAGGTGTGAATGGTTGTTGTTTTCAAAACACATGAAAACAAATAGTAGTGCATACAAGAGGCATTCAGCACAGGGGGGTCTTTTACCATGAATTGAGAGTAAAGGGGCTTAATTGTGTGAAGAGTTGGGGGTCCTTTTCACAGGTAAGGACCCCTGCGAGGCAGCCCATTGTGCGCCTGTCCGGTAAATGGAGGACACCGCGCACAAAGGCGACAATTGCTATATGCTCAGCAAAACATAAAGGTGTCAGGCAAAGACAGGTTGTGCTTAAAGACTACTATTCTCCTTCAGCAGCGGTGATGACCACTAATTATGGGCGAGGGAGGGGCTAAATGGGAAGGGAAGGGAACAGAGGCATGTTTTTTGAAAGAAAAGCCCTTCATTATAGGAGCAGCTGGGATAGCAAAAAACGTGTGTGTGTGTGTGTGTGTGTGTGTGTGTGTGTGTGTGCGTGTGCGTGTGCGTGTGTGTGTGTGTTTGGGTATGTGGATTTTAAGTGAATTGATGTTTTTTCCCGCTTGTGTACAAGTGTGTGTGTGCTTTTGTCCCGTGTGTGTGAACGCCTCATAGAGAGAGCCCAGATTTGACCAGAGTGTCATTGGTGTGAAAGGGGAGAATGGAGACCCCTTCTGCTGTCCCACCACATCAGCTGCTCTCTGACAGCGGAAGTGTGTGTCTTTACGCCTGTGTGTGTGTGTATCCCGTCCCTCCCCCTTGTCCAAGTGTCCGTCTGCTCGCCGCACCCGCCCCGAAGGTCAGCGCCAACACTCCTTCTCCCTTCCTGTGGCACGACCTGTCACCCTCAGTGTCTATAGGTGTGAATGCATGACAAAATGTTTTGTGCCATGTTGAAGACACACACACACACACACACACACTCGCGCACACACTGCGTGCTCACACCTGGTGGGCGAAGACTTCGGCGTGTTGCCGGAGGCCCTGCTCCAGCTCCAGCTTCTGAGACATCTCTGTGAACTCCTCTGTGACAAGCTGGGAGACTGGACATGCACATACAGAAAAAAATATATACATAAAAAACTCACAAATATTGATGATGACGTGGTTTGATGATGGTTTTGACTGAGAAACAGAATTCAAATGACTTAATAGATTAGCCATTGTGCAGAAAATTAAGTCATTTAGGGAGAATAGAACACATAAATCTTCACGTCTCGTTATATACAGCGAAAATAAATTGTATAGCAAGACAAACTGTGTGTGTCTTTTTGTTTGTTTACAATCTGGGTGTAATGATCCTTTGAATACGTTTAGGTTTTGTGCTGTTGTTGAACAAAGACACCATTTTGAAGAGTCTAGGAATGTATAAATGGCATTTTGTTTTTCACATTTTTTTACATTTTCTAACGTCTGCAATGAATTGGTTAATCACAAAAACTCAATACATGAATCAATAATGACAGTAATCAGTGGTCTTGTGTGTGTGAACGCCTCACAATGAGGACTCACCTCGTTTGATCTTATTTATGTTCCTGCTCTGTTTGCTCATTTTCTTCAAAAGAGCCTCTTTCTCCTCGACCTCCAGAGCCAGCTGAGAGAAGAAATAGGTAATGAGGCTCACACACACACACACACACACACACACACACACACACACACACACACACACACACACACACACACACACACACACACACCCTGGCTGACCTCAGTGTTTAATCATCATCCATTAGTAATTAGGAGCTGTTTCCTGACTGTGTATCCAGAG
>OMNN01099335.1:0-11122 GCA_900302755.1 Chromis chromis | reverse complement strand
TACAACTATGGCGCCATACAGTGTTGCGTGTGTACTGTTGAAACTAGTCACCCTATTATCGCTATTACAGCAAAATATACTTCTTCTGCATTATCACCGTGTTCACCAAACAAATATGGAAAACACAATACACCACTTCATGTTCTATGTTTACATCGTATCAGATTTCTGTCCTTGCCTAAAGTCCCGCCGCCAGTTTCCGTTACGCCGTCACAGCGCCACCAACAGGCCTGGCATGTGTTTTACATCGTTTTCAGCCGTTTCAGGTGAATTCGTGTGGACGGTCACATTTACTGAAACGGCTCCGTCTGTACGAAGAACGTTTTGGAAACGATACGCGTTTTGGCTTCGTGTGGACGGGGCCTTAGTCACCAAGAGAACCTCGACACAGCACAGCTGATGGCCTCAAACACATTAAGAAGTCGAGAATTTCAACCACTTACCTTTTGACAATGTGCGCCTGTTACCCAAATTCTGTTTCAGGTGATGCCCTAATGACTGATGACAACCCATACTAATATGTGTTATTACATAGTTTGATATCTTAAGGTTTTTTTCCACACTGTATAACAGAAGGGAAAAAAACAGAGACCCTTGAATAAGAAGTGCATAAGACCAAATGGAGGTCAGAGTCTGCACTAGTATGCAAACATTTCAGTACCTCAGTTTTCCCCCAGTTTACCTGGTCAACAAATTGCACGCATTATGACTCAGTCAAGGAAGCAAAAATGAATCTAAGAGGATAATAACTGCTTCAGATATGGAAGATGTTTGAGCAATTGCTGGCAGAGTAATGCCATGCTTGTTAGTGAGGCTCAGGAGGAAGATGGCTGTGACTGCTGTGTTCCAATCAAATCAAAATGACAGAGTGACCTTGGAGAGGCACAGGGAGGATATATTTTTAGCCAGTCATTCTCACAGGGACACTCTTTTTTCCTGCCCCCTGATTTTTTATTTTATTTTGTTTTGTTTTATGTCTACTCTGATGCTGGCCGCCTTGCTGCCTGGTCTCTATAGAGACGCCTGTTTACAGAGCAGAGCTCATGAGAGGATCAGACCTCTCAGCTGAGGGAGGAGAAGGGGGAATTGACTGTTTCACATCACTCGCTTTTTTGACAAGTCTTTTTTCAAGCTATGTCAATAAAAAGCCTTTCTTTGCACACTGTGTGCAGGGAGGATAGCTTGACTCATCCACTGAAATCAAGTCTCTAAGGTGTTTGGAGAGCTTTTGCTCACTAAGTTGTTGGATAAAACAGTTTTTTTTTCTTCCTTTCTTTGATTGTTGCTCTGTGTTTCATGAGTATAAAAAGCTATCAGGTCTAGTACAAATAATTGTGTAGGTTGCTGGAGAAAGAATGCTGGTTTGCCTCGAGTCCAGATAGCATTCTTGTTCAAGTTTGGGTGTGGAATCAGCTCAATCTGAAGGTGGTCAGTCAACCGGCCGTTCATTCATTGGCCACTTATCTACGAATGGCACAGACAGCAGGCTACATAAGCTGTTCCTAGTGGATCCTGAGGCATTCCCAAAAAAGGTCTTGAAACGTAGGCACCTAGAAGGTATCCTTACTAGGTGCCCAAAAAACTTCAACTGGCTCCTTTGCCATGGAACGGAGCAGTGACTTTACTCCAAGCTCCCTTCCTACATGTCTGAGCTCCTTATCTAAATTAATGCTTTCTGCATCCATGTGCACATAGCGTCAAATGCGATTCCATTCATACTACGTTTCAGGCACACATTTCTAGGCTTATTCCGCGTATGCACATGAAATAGGACTACATCAATACATACGTTGTTGCATTCCATGCTGACACAAAAATGGCTGCTTCCAAACAGCAAACTTCCAAACTCTGCTAGTTGAAAAAGTCAAAAACAGAAAATATAGTGTGTCGCCATTTAACCAGAGTAGCACAAAGCATGGGGCATACAGCACGAGGTATTGATGAGGACAAACATCCTTAGAGCTTTCCTCCTGTGGATGTTTCTGATAGACTCACTGGGACTTCGCATTTATTAGCTACAGGACTTTTGCAGCAAAGTATATCAGCTAGAACAGCTACAGATTTGGGTGTAGCATTAAGTCAATGATTGTTCCTGAGGTGTGACAAGTACTATGAACAGGACACTAAGCGGGATTCCTGGAGCATTTGGAACATTCCGCTATGTTTGAGTACCATCGATGCAAACATGGCTGCATGCACATTATCGCTTCGTGATGGTGGATGTGGAGGCCTATGGTCATGAAAGTGATTGTGGCATATTCAAGCAGAGTGGTTTCAGTCTGAGACATTTCAACGTAACACTGCACATTCCTGCACCGACCACCCCGCCAGGCACAGATATTATAGATCCTCATAGCTTTCTGGTAGATGTTGCTTTCCTGCTGCACCCAAATGTTATGCATTCATAACCAGGTAATTATTGGCATTACTGGCACACTGGAATGTGGATGACCAATTGAGTGTAGTCTAGATAACATTGTGCACATAGTGAAGGCTCGTGTGGCTTTGCACATCTTCCTGCTGTGCGCTGATGCAGCAAATACAGCAACTAAAGGATATGATACTATACATATGAGGTATAGAATACAAAAAAAAGTTAAATATAATAATAATAATAATAATAATAATAATAATGCATTGGTTTTATATAGCGCTTTATATACGCCAGTGTCTTGAATAGAGGCCTCAGTATCATGAACTTAGAGGCTTGGCTGATCCTGGCAGACTTGTTCTTGCATGCAGAACTGCATGCATGCATCCAGTCTCTTCCCAGTTCTTCATAAGACCATGTAGAGAATCAGGAAGCTGGTTCCAACAGTCAGTCAGAACACAGAAGTTCAATATGTCATGCATCATGCCCATGGTTGACTTTAGGTGAATCTTGCTGACTTTCATTGTCCTACCACACTGCCTGTGTAATTCAACTGCCTGTCCTCACTTAACTCTCTGTGTGAGATTCAATGCCTATATGAGTACCGTGAACTTGCAGGCTTGGCTGATCATGAGAGCTTCCTTTTGCATGTTCAAATTTGGCATCCAGTCATAAAGACTTGGTACAGAATTATTTGTCGCCTTTGTTACTTTACTCTCTGTGCATACTAACTGTGTGAGACTGTAAAAAGGTGACACCTTCAAATCATGCTGTGCATATGTATTCACTGTAGGACATCCTACCATAAAAAAAAATCTATCCCTGCAAGTTTCACATGTAACAAGTCCAACATGAGGAAGGTCTGTTATCTTAAGCTGTTGATATGATAGCAACACCTGAACAGAGCATTTTAATTTACAACTATAGTAACTATTGCAGGTCAACAGCTGGTTGAACCAGGGATCAGCTACACTATAACCCCTATATTCATGTTTACCTATATTTGGACTGAATAGAGAAAAATGGCTGGCATAATCTGATTAAAATCAAGATGTTGTTAAGACCTGGTTAACCCACACAGGTGTTTCTGTTGGAAGGTAAGCCCTCCACTTAGGACTCTGTGGGTGTATAAGACATTCCCCCTCCTTCATTTAACTACATAACCTTCACCTCCCAGGATTAACTACATTTTTAAAATCATCTTCAGACATCTTACCAAGTTTACTCACCATGGACTCCACCCTGATGAGATAGCTGCACATGTTCAGGGAATAAGCCTGGTATGTCAGAGACATTTGTGAGTCATATTTATTTTACATGTGGTGTCATTACACATTTATAAAAATAGCTCCACCCACATAACCTGAGCAGGCGTCCATTCGAGCACAATAGATCTGTATGACTTGTCACCGCAGGTGGAATTTTAGAATGTTTTCTGGTAAGCCATAATAGTGATTCAGCATGCACTGAAGCAGTATCATTAATATACACGTGCCTTCATTAATATAATGTGCTTTCCAGGTCAAACTTTCTGCTGTGGAAAAGGTCTATAACTGAAAATAGAGAGTGGACCACATGGCCAATCGTATGGGCAAATCGATAGAAAAAAGGGACACAGGTTGTAGGCTAATTTGTAAAATGTGTTTTTTCTGTCATTGCTGGATTGCATAAAATGCTGCGTAAAATGGATCCAGTCACCTCAAATGAACAGGTGCTATGTGTTGAACCAGCAAAGCCACCAACCTCAACAGATGGAGCTGTTGCATGGAGATCTCAAACAGGTTGGTCACTTCCAGTCCTATACAGTCTAAGAGCAACAACATTCAGCCCATCCATTATAGCAGGATTTTTAGCCTTCATACCTGGCTCCAGTCCATGTGTGCAACAGACAATATTGGGTTTATTCACAACTTTGCAAATGCAATTTAAAATCCTCTTGATTACATTTTTAATCTCTGCATGTGCATGGTCTGGCTCCAATCTACATCTCACAACTTTAAAACACCTCATCCACCAAGACCAGAGAATCAACTACTGTTAAAAGTCCCATGATCCAGGCTTTAAACAAAGGGGGGCCGTGCCTTTACTGTTTTAGGCCCAATGCTCTGAAATAAGCTCCCCCTCACAGTCAGAAAACCTTAGTGTCTCAGTTTAGAAAGCTTTTTAAAAAAAACTCACCTGTGCAGACAAGCATTTGTAAGCATTTTATCTAATATTTTGGTATTGCTCTATTATTGCAAAAGGTCGCTAGTCAATCACAAGTTGTCCAAAACAGGAGTGCACAAACCAATGGGTGAGGTCACAAGTCCATCCTTAATATACAGGAAATAAAATGGATAAAGAATCTCAACAGAAGTCATGTGTTGCTGACAGCTGCGTACACCCATGGAGCTTTTACCACAGGGTAAATATGCAGGACTCACATTGTAAACAGTTAAAATAATATGTTAACTTCAGGAAAAAAAAATGTAAAAAAAATAAACTATTTGATAGATACACCCCCCAAAGTAACTATACTGCCCTACAGAAGCAGAGAGCACTAAGCTAGCTACACAGATGGTTTGATGTTTGAACATTCTTTAAGGTGCTCTTCAGGTGTTGGTGAAGTCAACTTCACCAGCACCATCACCTGCAGCATACAGCCAGCAGGGGGCGACTCCTCAGGTTGGGTTAGGGTTGGGTTGCAAAAAACAGGTCTGATACCCCCTTTTCCACCAAGAAGAACCAGGTGCTAGTTCGGTGCTTAGTTGGTTCAAATCTCATTCCTCCTAAGAACCTGTTTGCTTTTCCACTGGCAAGGAGCCAAGTTGGAGCCACGCCATTGCATCACCGTGAAACGACTACGCTTGCATCGATTACATAGCAGTTAAACAAACACAATAAGTTGATGATAATATCTATGTTTATCTCTATAGATGGTCTTAAGGCTGATTGCGAGGCGGAGGTTGCCTGTTGCCTGGGCACATCCGCAATCGCACTACTGGTGGGACACAGTTGTACCAGATTTGTGCAAAACTTCCGTGTGTCCCGGGAGTCATTCCAATACATCTGCGATCGGACCAGAGACGTCCTGGAGAAAAAGGACACAAATTACCGCTTGTGTGTCCCTTTTCACCGTTGATCATAGGTCACGATAACCTCGCCCCCAGCCCCTGATGTATTCAGTTCTTAACTCTGGCCCAGCAAAGAGTTGGTGCTTGCTAAGCTCCAGTTTTTAACACCTGGAGCCGGTGCTTAGGTGGTGGAAACACAAGGAACTGGTGCTAAGTCAGGCTCTGGCTCTGAACTGGAACCAGAGTGGTGGAAAAGGGGTATGACTGTATCGAAGTCCAAGAAAATGACCCTACGCCTCACTTGATCTGTAACCTCAGTAAACATTTTCCTAATGAGTTTAGTGTCTCAGTTGCTAGTTTTAAGATTTGAAAACAGGGTAATGTAAGGTAAGGTAATTTTGTAAATTATGGTCCCATTAAGAGTATTTTAGAGTGGGGCTACCTTGTAACTGACAGGTCACTACGTACCAACAGGTGTAGTATCCTTGGGTCCACCCCTTGATTGTTATGTTAGAGAATTTCCTTAGAAGGGCTCTGATTAAGTCTAGTTTCAAAAGACTAAGGTGAAGAAAACTCTTTCAAAACAGTAGTCCACAAACTACCACCATCTTTTAGTCTATATTGGTTTTCATAGAGGTGTCCATCTTGGTTTTTGTGACTCTTAAGGGCAGATATCCTGGTCAAAACGAACTTTTTTAATAAAATTCTCTTTAAATAAATGTAAATATATGATTTCAGTAGCTTTAATTAAATAAAACTCACAGGATTTAAAATAGTGTTGCTCCACTTATTCTACTAAGCTAGGCTAGTTAGCTTTTAGCAGCAGCACTAATAGTTTCTTTCTACATTATGATTATACATACTTTGTCTTTCAAGGTTAAATTGTTCATCAAATCATGAATTCAGTCAATTAAATATCAGCTAATTTGTTAATTTAACTTACTGAATTAAGTTATTTTTAATCAAAATAAAACCAATACAAGCATGGGTGATCAAAAAGAATTTCAAGGGTACTTTGAGAAGTTTAAATTAGGGTGAATTTAAAACAAAAATACTATGATGTTTGAGTCTCAGTGATGTAAGATAATGTCAGTCTATCTTGAAATGAATTGCCTGAATTGAAGATATTCAAGATAAGTCACATTGTTTCACCTTGTTTTGTCAACTTTGTTATTTTACAGTGTACCCAATAAAATAGATTACATACCATACTGTAAGATATAGAGGAGAATCTGCTTCAAGGTGAGAATCAATATGTGAAAAAATACATTTTAATCTGACTGCAGTGACTAAACAGACTAATTGAGAATTAGAGGAGCGTTAAAAAATATGTAGTAAAGTAGCTGCACTTTCCTCAATAACCTGAATTTCTGTAATTACCATGTTAATGTGTTCTAGTCTAGATGGAGCATCCGAAACACAGTGAAACAAGACAAAATGGGGAAAAAACAGAAGGGTATAAATTATTTTTTTCACATGTAAGTACTTATTAAGTCTCCATCCACCAGTAAAAAACACTATATTTGTGTAAAGTCATAAATCAGACATAAATGAAAGATATTTGAAGTCATCCTCATCTGTTAATCTAGTCTATTTAATTCAGATTTAAAACCTATGAGCACAAAGATAACCAGTGGTTATTTGTAGCGCAAGTGTAAACATGGTGAATAAGAATGGAAGAGAAGGCTGCGGTGGGGGGAGGGAAGGCTGTAGTTAGTGAGTCCTCAAGGACACAGTGTGCTGTGGGAGCCTGGCTGAGGTGTTGCAGGGAGGCAAGCGTGGATAAGAGGAGGAGGGGGTGGGAAGAAGGACTACTGACGCATTTCGGAGCTGGCGGAGGGGTGAGGAGAGGGGAGGCTGCTGACGTCTGGACAGCCATGCAAATCTAGGAAACCAAGGAGATGGCCCTGGTCCAAAGTCTGCCCGGTGAACCGTGGTGATTCCTGACAAAAGATGAAATGAAGCACCGGGGAGGCTCAAACGACAAGTTTGCATTTCTTTCTTTGGCTGTTTGGCAGCGCTTGCCTCTGTTTCTCAGAGAGGGGTCCACTTAAGTGAAGAGCGCCATCTCGACAAGGGAGTTTTGGACACAGATAACAGTACACTGTGGTCGGCTAGATGGATAAAAAGACTGCGTAGTACAATGTGCATTTTGTTTCCATACTACTTAAACAAAATGGACAGAACAAACCTGGAAGTACCTGACACCGAAATCTTAGCACTATTTCACCCCTATATTTGGTTATGGTGGACAAATGACTGAATGACAGAGTGGAAGATAAAACAAAAATAATATAATAATAAAAATAAAAATAAATAAAATGCAGATGTTCCATATGGTTGACTCTTCCCCTTTAAGGGTTTTTATTTATCTCAATGTGTTCTACAGTCCATCACAAAACGAAAGACATCACAACTATGAGACAAGATTTAACATTGGAGTTTTGCAGTAAATAAAAACATTTAAACAAACCAAAATATGTTTCATATTTTAGATTCTTCAAATTAGCTACTGTGTGTGTCTTAATCACACCTTTACACACTATTGGTAACAAGTTAAACAGCTTCATGAGGCTGACACCTGGACTGGTTTTTGTTTCACAGCGACTTCATCGGTGGAATTTCTTGTTTTCTTAATGTGTTTGAGAACATTAGTTGTGTTGAGGTAGCGCTGGTATAAAGCAAACAGCCCTATTCCACTGCTGTGGCAATCCAGATTATGGCAAGAACTGCTCAACCAAGTGAAAAGACACTACAGTCCATCATTACTGTAAGGCATGTAGGTCAGTGAGTCCAGACATTTTCAAGAAATTTCTTCAAGTGCAGTCTTAAGTTGTCCATATTTGCATCCCAATGGTCTACATGAGGGATTTGATAGAACACTTTATCTGCAAACTGCTTCATCTGCTGCCTCACAGTTGCCCCTGGTTTGTCACTAAATCAATTCATTTAATTAAAGACGGTAAATATGATTTTCCACAGGCACTGATAATATTTTGATCATGATAAACTATGAATGCAGCCGACTTGGTTGTCTATCTCTTTGTACTGGCCTTGTAATGAACTGGTCCAGGGTGCACCGTGCCACCCTGCGACCGTCCACATGATAGAATATGTAAGAAAAAATGGATGGATGGATGGATGGAAATTGTGAATGCAATGAAGTTGGCATGATGTACTTAATTTGAGGATCTCTTTGCTGGTTTATGTCATGTCTTCCCTTTTCATATTTGAAATTAAATGTCTAAAGTTATCTCTAGAGTTGTCTGTTCTACCAAAAACATATCAAAGCCAATGTGCTTTGTTACCTTACAAATCGTCAGGTCAGAGCTGCTTCTTTATAATACTCTCTATTACCCCTTTTAAACCGAACTGGTTCCAGTGCTAGTTCGTAGCCAGACCCTGACTTAGCACCAGTTCTTTGTGTTTCCACCACCTAAGCACCGGCTCCAGGTTCTAAAAACTGGTGCTTAGTAAGCACCAACTCTTTGCTGGGCCAGAGCTAAGAACCGAGTACTTCAACTGTTGCGCTGAAATCCAGTACAATTGTGTCCCACCAGTAGCGCGATCGCAGATGTGCCCGGGCAACAGGTGACCTCCGCCTCGCAATCAGCCTTAAGACCATAGAGATAAACATAGATATTATCATCAACTTATTGTGTTTGTTTAACTGCTATGTAATCGATGCAAGCATAATCGTTCTACAGTGATGCAATGGCGTGGCTCCAACTTGGCTCCTTGCCAATGGAAAAGCAAACAGGTTCTTAGGAGCTGAGAGATTTGATCCAATTAAGCACCAGCACCGAATTAGCACCTGCTTCTTCTTGGTGGAAAAGGGGTAAAAGATATTTATTTTAGATATTTTTATGGCCCAGGAAGAGTAGCTCATGTCATTGACATTAGCTAATGGGGATCCGAATAAAATCATAAATCATATCTATCCGTTCTTGGAGACTATATCACCTTACACATACTGAAAGGGTTAATACAGAATCGTGTTACACAAGCAGAGAACATCCTGGAAAGAGTCCATTAACATTATTTATACAGTAAAACACTCAGATGAACCTTTTCACCCTGATTCACATGCAGCAGATTTGATAGTTGTCTTAAGGTTGTAATACTCCAGCGTATCTTATCTTAATGAAGAGACTTTTATGATTATCTGCTGAGTAACTAATGCAGCTTCACACAATTCGCATCTTAAAGCCCAGGCTGCAGAAGCCGCACCATGTCAAATATTGACTTGTTTAACTATGCGTGTGTGTGAAAGTGCTTCCCAAGGTCAAGGCTCATAGAGCAAACACAGCTTCCTCACTGTAACTCAGTGCAGGAGAGGAAATAGGCCATAAATTACCATCTAATATTGAAAACGACCCCAGTTCTCCTTAACCTAATTCACTTTATTCTGCTGTCTGATTTTTTTCTACTCCATACACATTACGATGTTTGCCATACTAGGTGTAGACATCCAGGATTCTTCCAATTATGTGATATATTGAATAAAAATGTAGATCAAAAATGAATTTCTGGAGACTTCATGAAAACAATCCATCAAATTAGGTCTGAATGCACAGTGATCCACATAGTAGTTCTTTTCTAAGATTCCATTTAATTTAACTATCCCAGAGACAGTAGTTTCACAGCATACAGTAATGTTATTATTACATTACAAATGATCAGGTAATATGTCTGCACTTACAGTATGCACTTTTTAGGTAGATGAGAAAGGAAATTATCATATTAGCCTGATTTATTATGACTTGCCCTCTGTATCCGCTGAGTCATTAAAGAACCTTTGCATATTTCAGGTATCTTAGATAGGAAGAAGTAGTGGCAGACAAGTTCAGTGTGCACAGAAACCTACAATTATGTTCGGATCTGAGTCACGGCTGCACCTTAACAGGCACTACGTTATCATCTTCTGCTGTCTCATACCTAATCCAACTTCCAGCACTGGGCAGACAGATCTTCAGTCACAACAAGTAGCTGAGCACTTTAATAGAGCACTGTGACTAAAGTTTTTGTTTTATTTAGAGTATGTTAGTGACTTAACAGTAGTAAAGCCATAAATGTAAAAATTGTTTTAGGGGCTGGTGTGGTAGGCAAAAGTGTTGGGTCATTAAATTCACGTTAAAAATGGAATCGTTGAACTAGGAATCATCTCGTTAAATATAACCTGGCCTGTCTTATATAATGAGTTTCTAGCAGTAGCACTGTCAATTTGCCACTAATAATAATCATGTAACCTTTTATTGATCCCCTTGGGGAAATTCCTTCAATGCATTGACCCATCCTATTCATAGTTAACCTTATATACATACTAGGAGCAGTGGGCTGCCGTGGTGCAGAGCCAAGGGAGCAGTCAGGGGTTAAGGGCCTTGCTCAAGGGCCCACAGTGGTGGTGACTGGGACAAGCAGTCGCTCTCACTTCCTTCACAAACCACTAGGCCACCACAGCCCCAACTTTGATCCAGTACGAAAATTCTGAACAACTATCTTAACTGTCCTCCGGGATTTTAATCCTAACGACTTTAGTGATCCCTTTGACCTTTTCTCTTGAACATGAAGTTCCATTTCATTTGTGAAATGTCTCAACCAGTATTTACAGTTCCATTTGGTACAGACATCAAGATCCCTAGAGGATTGGCAGTAGACTCTTCATAGTCTAATTGAGCTCATGGTGGTCCTAATGATT
>OMNN01099332.1:17668-32589 GCA_900302755.1 Chromis chromis | reverse complement strand
AGACGCATGAGTGCTGCCAGCATTGCTGCAGAGGTTGAAGGGGTGGGGGGTCAGTCTGTCAGTGCTCAGACCATACGCCGCACACTGCATCAAATTGGTCTGCATGGCTGTCATCCCAGAAGGAAGCCTCTTCTAAAGATGATGCACAAGAAAGCCCGCAAACAGTTTGCTGAAGACAAGCAGACTAAGGACATGAATTACTGGAACCGTGTCTTGTGGTCTGATGAGACCAAGATAAATTTATTTGGTTCAGATGGTGTCAAGCGTGTGTGGCGGAAACCAGGTGAGGAGTACAAAGACGAGTGTGTGTTGCCTACAGTCAAATATGGTGGTGGAAGTGTCATGGTCTGGGGCTGCATGAGTGCATTTCTTTAGTGTTTTCACATGAAAAGATATAATAAAATACTTGCAAAAATGTGACATACTGAGTTTATACTACCACAAGTTAGAAGCTGTAACCAGGGTGTTTTCAGTATTTTGCCCAAAAAAGACTAAGTTATTAAGATAGTTGTAAATCAGGGGTGGACAACTCTGGTCCTCGAGAACCACTATCCTGCATGTTTTAGATGTTTCACTCTTCCAACACACCTGATTCAAATGATCAGGATCATTATCAGGCTTCTGCAGAGCTTGATGATGAGCTGATCATTTGAATCAGATGTGTTGGAAGAGGGAAACATCTAAAACATGCTGGATTGTGGCTCTCGAGGACCAGGGTTGTCCACCCCTGTTGTAAATGTTGATTATTTTATGTTAAAATGACTAATTGATAAAGTGAATAGCTTCAGGTTTAACCATAATTTTATACAGTAACTATACTCTATAGACTGAAATTCGGCTTATTCTGCCTTCAGGGGAAACACTTTTGTGTGATGAAGGTTAATAGACCACACAAGTGCAACATTGTTTTTCTCCATACATGATTTATTAGGGAGCCGCTCTATAAATATGATATTTTGCTGGCTTTGAAGGCTGCATCCCAGTTACGTAAAGTTTTTGGAGAACGATAGCTTGATCTAGTTAAATGAAATAAACAATTAATGTGTCTTATTATTTATATTCCCATCACTTTGCCAACATATTCTTTGTTTAAACATCTTCTCAGTCCCCAAAACTCACATTATCACTGCTGAGGTATTTGATCAAAACTTATGTTATATTTGCCCTTGTGGAGGTCCAATAACATCCTCAGCGTCTCGGATTGTTTATGTGTTTGTTTTCTACTATCTTGCAATCGATGTATGTTTTAACAGTGAGACCTCCTGAGAGCTCAGACAATTACACAGCACCACTGCAGGCAGTGTTATGGGTGTCAGCATGGAGCAACACAGTGCCCGGACTAATGATGAAAACGAGCACTCCCTGCTGCTCTCTGAACATAAGGTTAACCAGACATTTTGAATCTAATATATTCATTCAAAATATGGCTCTGCCTCGACCGTCTGAGGTTTTAAAGGTTAAACCAGAGGACGATATTATTCCTAGAGCTTTGGCTGGTGTGTGCAAGATTGTGTAGCTTTAACTGGTCTGTAACCATTTGAACAGAGTTGATGCTTTCTTGTATTGATTGGGTATCCTCACCTAAATACAATCATTATCATAGGGGTAATTAGATGCTTCAGGATTTATGTTGCAAAACAGTCCTGTGGGATGATTTCAATCTTCTGCAGTGGAAGTAGTGACTGCAGTCATTAGTTAGCAGGGTAATTGCCACATTTCCTAATTGTAAACACAGTCGAATGCCTTGATGCACAAAGATATACTGTTTTCCGTTTAACATAAATATGCCACACAGTTACAGGCTCAACTCTAAATTGGTTAAAGCTGGAAGAGTCAATTAATCAATTCGTGAATCGACAAAAAAAATACTATTTTAGAAATCAGTTAATTGTTTCAATCATCTATCAACAATTATAGTGAGAACATTGTCAGAAACTCATTATTTCAATACAACAATTGACAGGTTAACTGATGATTATTAATCATCAGTTGCAGCTCTAATATAGGTTCAATTTGGTTTTGAGATTGCTCAGTAAAGTGCAAACGTCTTGTTGAGTAATCCTGAACGGCACCGACCTCACAGCAAACATAATGAAAGGCTTATTCAGTAATGCACATGTAATGAGAAGATTCTTAAAAACATATGCTTTAAACAATAGCTCAGGGTGTCTGAAGTAAGCATCTGTGGGTCAAATTAACATACTGATATTGATGGAGGATACTTCCGAAAGCCTTGGAGAGGTGAATTTCAGTCGCTGGCAGTGTGGTTTAGTGTCTGGTGTAAACAACCGCACTGTGATGCAATGAGGAAGGTGAAGTGGAGGCGATAGCGTAACTTCCTGACCTTGTGTTTCAGATGAGCAGCCAGCAGTGAGCGTGAGGAAGTGTCAGAGGATGCTCCTGATCTGTGGGGCCCAGTGCTGAGGGAGGTCCACAGAGCCAACTGGTGCCCACCATGTCTTACCACCACCACCACCAACACTACCAGCGAGGCCCCCACGGCCGCACCATGAGCTCTGAGGACAGGAGCTCCATGCCAGTGAACAAGACCTCCACGCCGGTTCACAAGAGCGCCTCCTCCTCCTCTTCTTCCCAGCGCGACAGCCGGCAGGTAATTTTCAGTGGCCGCAGCAGGGATCCATCTAGAAATGGATTCTAGGGATGGCAGCGCTTCGAATGAATGTAACTTGAGCAGAGGTGGTATAAGGAAGAGTGGACATTAGTTTGGATTGCTGTAGTCTTCTATCAGTGAGACTGCTCATGCAAGAGAAAAATGGGTAGATAGAGAGAAACTGTGGCCTGTGAGGAAATAGTAAAACATGAAATATTCATCCAGCAGTTTAAGTATGTGAAGCCAAAACAGGAAAAACTGTTATGATCCGATGGCCTGGTCAGATTTTATACAGGTACAAAACAGACTCCCGCACACTGTCTAACTTCAGTGTACTGAAACGTTGCATTAATAAATTTATCATTGCAAGTTAGACAGTGTGCGGGAGTCTGTTTCGTACCTGTTGAATGTGCTCGTCCCTCTACTGCGCACCCGGCTCATGTAATAGATGTGCGAAGAGTCGCAACTGGTCAGATTTTATAAAATTGGCTGCCATCATCTAGAGAAGGTACAGTATACAGTGGCTATAATTGTTGTACTGTGTGTTTTTATTTGTCTTTTACATAGTGTTAACAATAGAGCCTCACAGAAAACGGTTGGCTAGTAATACCGTGCAATATTGGCCTATCGCAAATATATAGGTATCGGTATATAGGTACATATATGTATAACATCCAGCAAATATGAAGACTTTCTTTTAGTGAACATAATACAGAAAAGGATGCTTTGGGTACAGTGTCATCACATAGTTTGTCCAGTAGAGCTGCTCCGACTCCAGTGAAATACTCTCAGCACTGTCTGCAGCACATGTAGCAGAGTATGTATCAGAGCTGAGCAGAGGGTGATGCGGAGTTAAGCTTTGTCTTCAGTTAGTTGCTAGCAAGTTAGTGAAATACATTGCTAGAAAATCGCCCCCAAAATCAATATCACCCAGAAAAATCCAGTATCCGTTGGGCCCTACTTAAAAAGTGAACTTTTTTAGCTCACACTGCACACATCAATCAACCAGTCACAACATATGAGGTCACAGTGCACATATGGAACCCCAGATTGACAAAGCAAGAAGACAAACACAAGTATTGATAGATGGCTGGGCAGCTGCCAGGGGCAACCAATTCACACTTAAAATCAGCTGAATGTGTGCAGTGTCTGTAAAGGTTAATCGTCATAGCTCTCCTCCAACTGATTGATCAGTTCAATCTGTCAATTTTGCAGATGACTTCACACACACAGAACGCTCTCCTCTGATAACGACTGGTGATTAATAATTGATTCCTTTTGAAGACTTAATTAAAACAAAGTCTAACCAACTATCAACCTCACAAAGCCTCATCAACTGATTAGCTGACTAATCAGCCAAGAGAGAGCAGTCTTAATTCCCCGGTTAGTAAATAAGAACCTTGCAGAGCACACAGCCAACAATGAGATACAGTCCTATTTCACAGTTCACAGGACAAGTGCTCAAACTTAACCCCTGCCGAAAAAGCCAATGTGAAGCCCCCCCCCGGCCCTCCTTACCGCGCTGAGCTGCTGTGTCACTGTGGCGGCGCAGAAACAGGACACCGAAACTGGAATCTCTGACATCACCGCTTTTCCGTCGGCACTGGCTGATGAATATTTCATGAGGGACAGGCGGTGGCTTGGTGCTCCACTGAACATGTGGCACACTCTGGTATGCTATGTGGGAGCTCAGCTTTGTGTCCGCAGGAGATGACGCTCTGAACAAAAAAAAAAATGGAGCTGGTTTGAGAAATGGGGCCCGTTAGAAAAGCACAGTGGAAGGCCTGCCGCTTGGTGAAGCAGACAGTTAACCCTTCCAGCTCATTGTTCCCTTCTTTTATTGTTGCCTACTTTCTTTTGATAACAAGGCCTTCATGGGTGGAAGGCATCAGCATTTCATTTCCCAAAAGTTCCTTAATCTGAGGAAGGTTATCTCCGAGCACTTCTTCTCTTATTAATCTCTTTTAATGTTTTTAATGACGTCAGGTAAGCAGCCAAAGAGGAAGCTCCTAAGATAGCAACAAATTAACTCACAGTCCGATAGATTGCATGAATTTTGTGCTTGATGAAGACATCCAGAATGTCAGCAAATCAGTAAAACGACAAGAATTTAATTGGGGATTAAATTAGAATTGTGATTGTTGCAGCTGTTTCCTGTCATGATGTAGCAGTGGAAATGATGCAGTAATGCAGCCGGTGGCGATCCAGACTCATCTGAGGACATCTTTGTATTTTCAGCCTTGAGTTTTGTACCTGAGTCTCTAAAGTTGGGCTCAACAGACTCTCTGAACTGTAAAGTATTAAAAGTTGCTTGTTTCGGCCTGATGAAATCCATCTATGCATGGTATAAATGTGAGTAAATAGTAAAAATAAGATTTTCACACTAAGAAGCTTCTAGTCTGTGAACACAGTAATAATTTTGCATTCACTGCTACTGTTGGTATCATATAGAAACTCTAAATTGATGCAGATTAAAGCATCATATTTTCAAATCATTAGTGTATTTGGCTCTGTGCAGACTGTATTAACTTTACTCATAATACACTCCTCAATTTTGCATGCACCAAAGAGAAAAGTCTACATATGAGAAGACTGATAGATGCCATAAACTCTCTTAAATCACTCCTACATGTCACTAAAGAACAGATCTCTCAGTATGAGCAGTTCTCATGCTAACTTTGAAGGCACAGTGGTGCCTTCAAAGTGTCCTCAGTGTCTACAATGTGAAACTGAGCACCTGTGGTAAGGCTGAGTTCCTCAGAATTGACTAGGTTACTCAAAAATAAGTGACTTTTACCCTCCCTGCAGTGAGAAAATAGTAAATGAAAACTCAACTATGTGATTTTGAAAAAAAAATGCAGTAGTTTAGTAGAATTTTTTTTTTACAGCTTGCAGCCAAACAAACCTCTGACCCCCGTCCCAAAACAGTCAAGCTTGGTTTTATAAGACTGGCAGGTTCTGACTTGTCAGTCCAGCTGGCAATTGACTGGATAAATATGTGTACACACTCTCAAGTTCAAGATGAACTGTCAAAAACATTTAAGGTTTTTAGACAGAAAATAGAGGGATTTTGCTCCAGATTTCTTTAACATATGTTTTGGAATATAGCAAGAGACAACTGAGAAAAGGATCAGAATTTGAAAAAGCTTCTGTTTGTGTCACACTGTGTTCCTCCGCAGATGGAGTTTGTCCAGTTGTATTTATTCTCTCATCCTTGCTGGGTTAAATTGTGATTAAAAGAATTAACTTCGGTAAACACCAATTGACAAAGCAATCCATTCTCACCACGAGGTTCCTTTTGTCGCTTTTGTGGAGCTTTTACTCATATCACAAAATCTTCCTGAGAGCTGGAACATCATGTGATGTGTGTGTGTGTGTCATGTTTGAAGAACCAGAAAAGCCACTAAATAGACCTTGTAGTGAGGATGTTTTCTTAGGACTTTTACAAATAATTTTTATGAACTAGATCAATGTGACTGATTTATGAGGACATTCCTAGCATAGACTCTACTGGCATAATGCAAAGTTATAGCTGCACTTTGGTTGTGTATTTTTCTTTATGGGAGCATTATGCTGCGTCGCTGTCTGTTCGGACAGAGAATAGACGGTGCAGCACATCTTCCCCTGGACAGCAGACACTTAGAAAAGGCCTTAGCTGGCTTGGCTGGACTTCGGTTTTTGAGAAAAATGAGAACGGGGCATTTTGTTTGGGGGAAGCCTTAATGGGATCCTGCCCCCATTTTCAAATCAATACATGTCACTTCCCCCTCTGCTGACGACTACTGTTCACTCCAGAGACCCTCATGAGAGCAATTAGAGGCACCACCTGCAGTAAGCACACACTCACAAACACTCACATGCTCACCGTTTGACAAATGCACGACTCAGGATGTCCGTTTTTTCTTTTGTTGCTTCTCATTTCCTGGTCAGATAAGATGGTTTTTGGCTCAGAGATAGCAGAAGGACTTGATGCTATCATAGTGTTTTCATGGGAAACATTCAAGATTGGCCCCTGTGATGGAAGCTGGCTGGATTTATGAGAAGGGGGGGAAATCAGTGATGCGATTATCAGCTGCTGTAGCATCAGATGGTGGATGTTTTTATGGTAATGACCAGAAATCATTATCTTCTCTCTCTTGGCATCTTTCTTTAAAATGGGCTGATGTTTTGCCAGGATCTTCTGTGTGACATTAACCCTCTTGACTGCTTTATATTGTCTGATATATTGTCAGACAGGATGCCATAGATATAATGTACTGCATTCAGAGTCAGAAATATATATAAGTGGTAGTAAAGCTTTCTGTGGGGATTATTTCTAGCTGGAAAACATCCCAAAAAACTGAAATATGGCCCCTCAATCTATAGCACATACACTTATGGAAGCACCTGCTAAGTAAGGCTGGCTAGTTTTTTTTTTATGTAGTTTTTAAAGATGTTTGTACTTTTTTGAAAGCAATTCCTATGTAAGATAAGATAAAACTTAAAAAATCTTGTGCCAAATATTGCACTGAAAAAACAAAATGACATAACATAAGAACATAAGAAATGGAGTTCCTAAAAAGTAGAAATGTGCCATAAGGGTGATAAACATACCAAATCAGTCTGTTTTCATATTAATGTTGCTGGTTTTCCTATTGAAACACTGTATACCCTTTTATTATCAGGTTTGAATAGGATCGTTTTCTGTGCCACACCCAGTGTTCGGTGGCTGGACTCCTCTTCCTCAGTTCCAAATATGTTTTTCCTGAATGAGCCGCACTGTTTCACCTGCAGGCCAACAGGTGACAGGCTGTAACTGAATCTGTGATGTTTACACAGTGCAGGAGACTGTCAGGGTGTTACCTTCACATCCATGTGGCAGCCCAACCTCCTACTCTAAGCTTCAGTGCTGAGCCAGCCAGACACTGCAGTGAAATCCATCCTCACAACAATTCCTCTGTGGTTATTAGCTGCTGAAAATATCCCCTATCAGTGGTGATTGTGGTAGATGAGGTGAGGAGATTTTGCAGTTTTTCTATCAGAGATTACAATTTCATAGTACAAAACCGCATACATGCAGCATTTTGGATTATTAGGCCTTTTTTGCATTTTGTGGAGAACACAGCGACCAAATCATCATGATAGTTGTGAAATAGCGTTTAAATATACACATCTGAATCTTAAGATTGAATGAGGCTTATCTGGCATCACCATGAGAGGTTGTTAGGGACTTAACTAAAAACATCACTTCACAATTCCCTTTTTTATTACTTTCACCTACTGTCCCTTACCCACATCCACTTTCATATTCCATCAGATGACCCCATCTGTAACCTTCTGAATTAGTCTGCTTGAGCTGTGTTGCACTTTAGTTGACAGCTGAGTCGTCGACATAGAACAGAACAAACAATCCGGTGAAATCAATTATACTTTTGAATGCTTTTTAACCCCTCGTAACCTCAAAAAGCCACCAAATCGCCAAAGTGACACCATTCATCAGAACCAGAAACAGTAACAACAAAAAGAATCATTGGATTTTCAACTTTCCAATGGTCCTTGGACTGTGTGACATTTCGTCTGCACTGGTACTCAAAGTGCTTTACAATGTGTTTTGCATTCACCCACACATTCACATACCAATGGCGACAGAGCTTCCATGCAAGGCGCCTGCCTGCCATTGGGAGCAACTTGGGGTTCAGTGTCTTGCCCAAGGACACTTCGGCATGTGCAGGGGCAGGGATCGAACCGCCAACCTTGCGATCAGTGGACAACCTGCTCTACCACCTGAGCCCAAAGATTAACAAACTCTATGATCAGGATTTTTACATTGTTTCAAAATCCCTTTATTTTATATATATCATATACACATTTACCAAAATAAATGAAATTCAAATCAAAACCAAATTCTTAAAAAAATAAAATAATGTGTCCTCGCTCACAAAAAATCTAGGAATATTCAGCTGAACTGGGCTAAACTGCAGGCTGTGTTACAGAGAGTAGATACGAGACAAGTATGGACACAATTAAAAATGTAAGTAGTAAAATATGTGGAGTATGTAGAACCACAATTGCTTTGGAATTTTGGCACCCTTGTGGACACTAGGAAAAATGTATTATTTTATTTCCTTTTTTCTTTTTTTATGATTTATGACATTATAACAGTGCCACACTGCACAGTAGACATCTTCTGTACTTCTCTCTCTTGGTCTCTCTTCTCTCTACTTCTAGTCAGGGTTGTGTTGTTTCCACTGAGGTTCAGGACTTTATATTGCAGTAAAAGTGAGTGCATAGTGAGTAAAAACGTAAGAGAAATTTCCAGAGACTGCTTGGGGTTCAGAGGGTTAAAGAACCCTTGAAAAGGCATCATGTTTGTGTCATGGGTAGTTCATGGTGTAACCTGAGCACACATAAATATAAACTGTAGCCTGGTTGATCTCTGCCTTCTATGGAGGCCAAGAACAGATGCAGTTGCAATAAAAATGTTCTCCTATAATCTCAAGATCACAGCTCCTAATCATCTTATCTCGAAACACCAATTTGTGTTAAGTTTTTCTGCAACTAATGCTGATTTTTATCATGAGTTTTTATGCCTCTGTGCCTTTAACAACTGTGTCCAGAGGAATTGTGTTTTCAGATTATCCATCCGTCAGTCCGTTACCTTCTTGTGGACACGTTACCTCTTGAATACTTGAAGTGAATTTCTTCAACTTTGGCACAAACATTTACTTGGACTCAACAATGAACTGATTAGATTTAGGTGGTCAAAGGTTACTTTAAGCTCACAAAACACATTTTTGGGCCTGACTAAAAATTTAATACGCTGACAATAGCAAAAGGTCAAAGGTCAAATTTGCAGTCACATCATAAAGTTCTGCAAAAACACTTTTTTTGTTGCCATTTTTCAACTCCATAACTCTGTGACTTTGACTGGTTGAGGCATTTAAGGAAACAATCCATAAAATGTCAGACAATTATGAAAACCTTTTTCCCAGATTCTGATTTGAGGTCTTCAAATGTCTTGTTTTGCCTGGCCAAGAGTTCAAAACCTAAAAATATCTGACTGACAACCGTATAAAACATGGATAAAAGCAACAAATCCTTACAATATTTGACAAATATTTTGCTCAAAAAACGGATTAAACAAAAAGCAGCTATCAAAACTGTTACATAGACTAAAGATTGATTTTCTGTCAATGTAACCAATTATTCCATGAATTGTTGCAGCTCTACTGCTAACAAGACCCAAGAAACAGTGAGATGTTTTTCAAAGATAATGGAATAATGAATCATTGTCTTGTCTAAACAATATATTTATCTTGTTATCTTGTGAGAAAACAACCGGCTTTCGGTGAGACAACAAGACAATTAACCTTATCTCGAGATAAAAAGATGCAGAAATAAACTGCGGGATAAAATATGATTTTTCTGGGCTTTATTTTGTTTATTTTGGCTGATGCATCATTATGTCATCCTTTCAATTTCACATGAAAGACTAAAAGGTTTTGTCTGTTTCGTCATTACATCGCTCATTTTATTGATTTCCGTCAATATGTTTTATTGCGTCTGGGACACACTGTATTTTGAAGTGCTGGGACTCTCCATCAGTGTCTATGCAAGAGGCAGATGTGTAAGAGAAAGTGGTCATCAGTAGTGGGCTGTTGGACTGATATTTATAGTGCTGATTTAGCCTGAGGTGTCCCCAAGGAGTGTTTGTCCTTTCTCCTGCTCAGACAGACCTTAACTGTAATAGTTTGATTCATGGCAGCATTAAAAGGTGTACTGTGCTACAGTGGTGAGTGTCACTGCAAGTGGTGGATCCCAGAAGTCTTGGCACATGAAACTGACACAACTAGACAGACTTAGTTGATGAGGAGGATTATAGAAGGTCTTTTTTTTTTAAGATTAGGTTTTATTATATACATCGATCAGCCACAACATCAATGACCACTGACAGGTGAAGTGAATAACATTGATCATATTGGTACTATGTGGTGTTCTGCTGGAAAACCTTGGATTTTGGCATCACCCAAATAAACATTGTCCCAGAACAAGCACACTCCCTCATGCAGATGGCAGTCCCAAATGTCACTGGCCTACCCCGGCAGGAAATTGCACCCCACCACATGGCAACAACATCAAACAATCAGGAACATCTTGAGGAATGACAATGTCCCAAGATATGGATTTGACATCCAAACTTCCTAGACCCCATTCTGATCAAGCATCAACAGGATTAGGGATGGGAATCGAAAATCAATTCTTGTTGAGAATCGGTTCCCAGTGTTTCAATTCCATGGAATCGTTTGCCAATTTTGCAAACGATTCCCTTATCAATTCCAGTGGGCGCGAATGACGTCACCACGCATTTTCACCACGTTGCATAGCTTACGCAAGCTACGCAACGTGTGTGGCAACATCATTCACCAGTGCAGCCAGCAGGAAACATGCCCAAGCGGCACAAACGCTTGAAAGTTTGGTTACATTTCACGAGAAAGGATGACAACAGGGCAACTTGCAATACTTGCAAAGTGGATCTTTCATCAAAGGGAGGAAATAATACAGATATGCAGAAACATTTGCACACACAGCATGCAATAACTTGGAATGAATGTCGCGTTTTCGGAGTGAATGTCAACCCAGCAGCAACGTTAGCACGTCCTTTGTTCTCCTTTTTTCCAAATGAGAACCAATAAGAGAATCGATAAAGAACCGAACCGTTAAGCAGAATCGAAAATGGAATCGGAATCGTAAAAATCTTATCAATTCCCATCCCTAATTCTAACTGAGGAAAAAGTTAGGACACCCTACCCCCTAATAGCTAGTGTTACCCCCTTTGGATGAAATAACTTCAGTGAGACGCTTCTTGTAGCCATCTACCAGTCTCTGACATCGGTCTGAGGAAAGTTTGCTCCACTCCTCAATGCTGAATTCTTTCAGCTGTGATATGTTTGAGGGGTTTCTTGCATATACAGCCCGTTTCAAGTCACCCTACAGCATTTCAATGGGATTAAGATCTGGGCTTTGACTCTGCCATTCCAGGACTCTCCATTTTTAAAACGTTTTTAATCGTATATTCTTCAGTTTTAATTGTTACCTCCACCAAGCGGAGGTTATGTTTTGGTTTATCTATTTGCTTGTTTGTCTGTTAGCAAGATAACTTCAAAAGTTATGAATGGATTTTAATGACATTTTCATGACATGTTGATAATGGGACAAGGAACAGATGATTACATTTTGGTGATGTTCTGGATTACCATCAGGATCCAGGAATTGTTTTGTGGAAATTACAATATGGGTGGACATGAGCTGCTTAGCGGATGTCTGTGCTCTCCGAGTGCTTTTCTAGTTTAGTTATATTACTTCTATCTCTCAATATTGTTGAAATTGATATTAAATATCCATATGTCTGAATATGTTTAAAAAACACACAGGCTTTCATAGGGTGTCCTAACTTTTTCACATGACTGTATGTGTGATCATCCTTTTACCTCCAATCTGTCTTTATTTTTGACCTTTCCCTCCATCGCCTCCCCCATCACCTTGTTGGTTTTGTCAGTCTTATGTTTCTGCTGCTGACGGATGAATTTCTCTTTGAGTAAATGAAACCTCCCACTCTCCTCTTGTCATTACAGGTGATGCCCTGGATGGTGCAATGTGAATGACTGAAGACCATGAAGCCCGCACACAAGCTGCTGTTCGTCCTGTGCCCCATGCTGGTCCTGGGCTTTATATACTACTCTTCCGGGAAGCTGCATCTGCACGTGTGGGGCCAGAAGCCACGTAAGTGACATTTTCAGTCAGTCTTGACTCACTGCAACTTTTATCCATCACCTCATCATCCATCTTTCATAGTCCTTTTGAAACCTAGCGTGTGTTTTATCTGTTTTTATTGAGCAAGTCTGTTTGAAATCGGCCTGTTTTGCTGTCTGCTTCTTTGTACTGACTGCCAGTTACCCGTCTGTCTGTTTCGATCTGTTTTAATTTTATTTGATAGATGTCAAGCTGTGTATTGGTGTCTCACAACCTGTATGTCTCTGTTCTGAAATTAGTTTCTCATTCACTTCATCGGAGCACCAGATGTTGTGGGGACAGTGTAATCAGATTTTCTTGTACATTCAGTGTAAAAGCAGTGGGTTGTCTCACAGATTGAAATCTCTTTCCTCTACCTACGTTGCATTTAGAAACCTTTGTGTTAACCAGAGCAAGTAAAGCTCTCTCAGACTCTGTTTTAAACGACCTACTTATTTTCTCATCTGCTTTGGTAATTTGGAGGAAATGGCATTTAGAGATTTCCACGCTGCGATGATGAAATTCTAACACTCAAACAGTAAAGGAGTTTCACTCTGCCCATTATAACATACTGAGAAGGCATGTCTTCCACTTTCCACTTAAAAATACCCCTGGTCTGTTTGGGTGTTGGCCATGACTCAGTTTGATTTCCTTGTACGTTAGAAAGTTTCTGAGGCCATTTTTGTCGATGTAGTGATTAAGATCGTGGATGTTTGTATCTGTTGCAATTTAGCTCAGTATGAAAAGTTTCTATAAGGTGTTCAGAGCCGACTTATCTGAACTGGTGATGGATATGCGAAAATTATGTCACACTGTGTGGCCTCCTTGAAACAGCTGTTTAGGTCCAGTAGAGGGGGCTAGAAGATTTCTCTTTAAAAATTTAAAAAACGTTCTTGCCCATGCGTCCTACATATGGATTTTCAGGAAAACATTCTCACAGAGAAGTGTTTGGCACATCAAAGAAGAATGTCAGTGTTTTGAAGCAGATTAAGAGCCTAGCTTTAGAGACAACATACTGTCAAAAGCGTAAAGCTTTGGGGAAGATACTTATCTCCTTTGTGTTGTATCCTTGATGTATTAACTGTAATGTAAAGTTTTGCACTGGGACTGGAGATTAAATTGCTTTTCCTCATTGACCTCACCAGTTTGGATTAATCTAAGGCTGACAGAAGAATGTGCCTGTTCCTGTCAAGTCCACTTTTTCTCAACTGCTGCCTGTGTGGGCCAATTAGTTCACAACTCTTTATTATCTGTAGCAGCTCTGCTTTTACTATTGTCCTCAAGATTATTATTGTTGTAAGCTCCATTCAGCCATTTACCTTTCTCCACAAATGTTCAAGCCTTTGAGATAATCATTATACTGCAACATAACATATCATCAATTTGGAAGTATGTTAGAGAACTGGGAATGCTCATTTTCCTTGGTGTCATTAAATTTTTAAGTGTTCTCCGTCAATCCCGTTAAGAGCAAATGTTCTTGCGTGAGGACAAAAAGGTTTCAGATTTCCCTTGTCTTATGTTCCAGGTGCCATTGTTGTAACTGTTGATTGTCTGTCTGTACCGGTACTATGTGATGTTTGAACGTGGTGTTTACTAAAATGGAGACCTGTGAACGCCAAAAGACAGTACTTTCAGATAGGGCTGCATATTTGATTGAATATTAATTACAATTTTGGCTTGTCTGAATTAAATGAACATGATCAACTGTGATATTGATGTATAAAGCGTGTGTTCCGCTCATAGAAAACAACCCATGTAGATAATATCCCTTGGTTTCAACTTGGTAAATGTGATATTAGTGCAGCCCTACTTTCAGACACACCAGTTCAGCAGTTTGAAATTACCATAGACATATATACGTAGACGCCGCGTTGACTGCTGCTGCCAATTGGAGCGACATGCCTACGCGGCGGCCATCTTGGTACAGTGCCACTCGCTCCTACAGTGCATTACGTCTACAGAGGAATGACATGTTTGCACTATAAAAAGTGATCATAAATCGATCAGTTGTCAACATATATTCACGCGGGTTGTTTTTTACAAACGTCAGACATGGAGGACAGACAAGCAGACATAAATAGAACAAAAGGACATCCAAGCATCCTGTCATAGCTACGTGTGTGACGTTTTTAACAAATTAAACCGTTTGGAAATTGGTCGAAAACTTAGTGAATAATTCTGCTTTAAGATTGTGGAGTACCTCTTACCTCCATAGATGTCCATGCACTCCATCCTCTGCTAGCCCTGTACCAAGATGACGGCGCTTTAGGCACGTCCCTCCACAGTCAATGCGGCGTCTACGTATATACACTACTGGTCACACCCCAATTTTTTCATGTTTTTTAGCCACCTATCACACAAGCTGTTGACTTTCAGAAACTTGTCTTCCGATTCTGTTGTGGCTTAGGGTCTGCCAGACCTCTTCCTGTCATAGTTTCCCCCAGTTTCTGAGTGCCTTTTGATGGTGAAGGAAACTGTTCTCACTGAGACCTTGACTTTCTTCGCAATTTCTCTGCGGGAAACACCTGCATTTTTAAGTGTT